>JAHZMT010002269.1:0-39779 GCA_027743785.1 Sinhomidia bicolor
CGACTGGACAGGTGTTTAATTATTTATAACAACAAGGAATGAGTGCTAATTTTCTGAACATGTTCGTTTCAATTATCATTTTTCCTTGAACTTTCATTGTTTACAACAACTGTATATTTGTGTGCAGTAGTAAATACAATACAATAATCCTTTTGAAATATTTTTAGCATACCTAATTTTTTGTTTCAAAAGGCAGAGGATTGAACCTTGTGCGGAATTTGGAAACTCAATAATATTAGCAATGTATGTATGTACAGTTGCTTATTATGAGAAAATGAGAATCTTCGTTTGACGTTTGTCAGTAAATTACAAACGAAGAAAAAAATATGCAAAAATGTGCATGCAAGTCAGCAGTATTAAGACAACGGGGAACTAAACCGGTTTCCTATCTCATTATATGCTTTATCTTCCGCTTCGTTTTTTGATTCTTTCATGATTCTTGTAACTTTTAACTTTGGTAATTCTGGGGAATCACTGTACTGTTGTACATACTTTATTACTATTATTAAACCTTGGTATAATATTGTACATGTTTTTTTGTAACAAAACACACGTTCCAGAGCGTCGACAACATCATCATTAAAACTAAGGAAGAGTATAAGAATGGTTTAGTTTAATACCGAGTTTTTTGGGTTAAAACAAAAAAACATTTTTTACTCCAATTTCTTGAAAGACGATGATGGGGGTGATATGCGATGAAAGAAAATGAATCAATCAATATCAACGTTTATATAAAAATGGAGTGAACTTCTGAATGGACTGTTGGCGTCTGAAAAACCTTCAAAAAATTTCCATGCATTGTTTTACACGTCACTAGCGCATAGTATATAAAATGGAATAGCAATGCATTCAATGGACAGTTCTTTGAAGAGCTTACCAAGTTAGCTGATAAAACGAAATTCTCTTAGAGCTAACACCTCATTTATCCTTCAATAAAAATTATTATAACATTTTGTTTTCAAAACGTTTTTATTATTTCTTTGCAGTTTTCTAAAATTGATTAAAAATGAATCGATCAGCCTTGATTATCGGTTTCGTTATAATAGTTGGTATTGTTAGCGTGCAAACTTACTCAACTCCGCTCAGGGAGCTAGTGTCTACCAGTTGTAAGTTTATTTTTTAACTAGCTTTACGTAGTATTTGATAATTAAATTATTACTGATTGGTATAACTATGTAACATTTGGTAATGGTTCCTCTGTTTTATTTCGGAAGTAATCCGTGAGCCTAGGTCTGCCTCTGCAGCTGCACAACAGCAGCCTCAGCCAGGACCCTACGTTTCTCATGGAATGCGTGGATCACCAAATAGTGGTCGTCGAGCTATGGACAATGGTGGACTTGGAATTCATAACCGGGGCCATAATAACCGGCATGGGCAATATCGGGGATGACCTGTCAGAATTGATATACTTATAGTGGCGATCCAAGATCCACAAATATTGTACATTTCAATTCAAATGCATCAACTGCATTGCATGTTGCCATTGCCATTTTATTTGCAAATAAGCTATAGTTATATGCATAATAAAAACAAATTATTACAACAAATTGCTCACATTTTTTCATTGAGCCATTCGCCTTTGCCATTCAGGCATCACTTGTCATATTAAAACACAAACAGACAAAATTTTAGTTAGCTTTTGGGAAAATACCTTGTTTGAACCTTGAAAGTGTAAACATGGTTCCTCCAAAGAGTGCCATCCCTATAAAACGCAACTCTCCCAAACCCCCAAGCGTTCCATCCCAATCCGTCAAGTTTACCAAGAAATCTTCAAAAACGAATCCTTCAAAAAATACAGGCCATCATTCTCCAAGTCATGCTTTATCTACCAAATTCGATAAGATTCCCAACAGCGAACAAAGGAAATTAGAAAACTTGCAAAATAACAACAATAGAGATATTTCAAGGCAATTAGAGAGGACAAGTAGTAGCAATTTATCAGCATTATCATCACAGTGGCAAAGCAGTTGTTCCACAATCTGTCGGAGTGATGCATTCCTAATGCGTACTGCGAGCACCGTAAATGCTCCTATAAATTTTCTGAAGGTACTTATGAAATATTCCAACAACAAGGTCTCCATTTATCTGTAAAATTTATTATAGAATGACTATAGAAAGCTATGTATATCATTAATCATAGGATAAGACGCTCAAAAGAATATTCAGCTATCTTAACTACTCCGATCTGAAGCAATGTCGCGGTGTCCAAAGACATTGGAAGCAACTAATTTCCAGGGACGATCATTTTTTAGACAGGACCGTTTTTGTTGTCAACATTCAAAAAAACTTATAAAGTAAAAACGGACACAGTTGAATACAATGACCTTTTGCAGTTGGCAGAGTTGCCTTTTCGACACTGCCGTTTCCAGTTCATAGACTATCATTTCTTCAAGGAGCCACAGTATTTTGCATTTTACAACAGCGACAACGAAAGATACTTCCCAAAAGAAATATTTCTTAAATCTTTAACAAGTCTTGAGATCAGAAGCAGTTTCCTGTTATGGCCAACCCTGAAGCGAATTCTACTTAAAGCGGTGACACTAGACAAGCTAAAAATTTTCAACTGCTACATTTCAGAGGAAACGTTTTCCAATACGGTTGAAGGTGAGTTTGAAGACTTTGTTGCTGGGAATACTGTGTTTGGAATGAAAACTTTGGAAATTCATGAAACACGCAGTTTGAGTACTATCAAATCACTGTTGAAAAAGTTTACCGGATATGAAAATCAAAGTTTGTCAACTCTAAAGATAGCTTACTATCCTCCAGATGTTAGTAGTTCATCAAACAACAGCAAATCAGAGGAGTTTGATTTCTGTAAAGAACTAAAAACGTTGCTTTCTTTGTGTGCCAATTCTCTTGAAGTACTGATTTTGGATATTCAACATGAAGCCACACTGGACTTAATTGGATATCATTTAAGTAAGGAGTTGGAATCCCTTGGTTCAAAATTGAATTTATACGAGTTTCAGCTTTCACCATCCCTTGGGGCATGGTTGAAGAAACCGGAACAATGTCCAAAATTTCAAGTCGCCATGTCCATGAAGAACATGGGAGTTGAGGCAGATAGAAATATGAAAATCGCTGCAGCATCTCTAGCACGATTTCTGGAAACTCAAAAGAATTTAGTGAAACTTGGCTTGCCGTGCCTGGAATATCCAGATGCATACAGCGCATGTTTCAAGTCAGTCTTACAAAGACTTCCTTGTGCTGCTTCGCTTCAAACTTTAGCCGTTCCTTGTGCAGGATTTTTACCCCAGGATTTTTTTCGTCGTTTTGTAAGTTTGAAAACCTTAAAAGTTGGTGTCTCATGTTGTGACGATGTCACTTCATTTTGGCACGCTTTCGATTGTTACAATATGGAACAAACAAGTTCATTTCAAGAATCAGAATGGAAAATACCCACACAAGTTAAAACACAATCGCGAATCAAAAACAACAACAAGGTGTCAATGAAAAAATCATTTGATTCGATAAATAACATTGAGACACTTTGCCTATCCACAGTGGAATCTCCAGATAATTTCAGTCTGATGGTTGAAAAAATGACGCATTTAACGTCTCTAGAAGTAAATTCTGGCTTGAATACTCCCGTGCTAAAAGACGAAGATATTCAAACTTGTGTGAAATACCTGAAAAATCTAAAAAGCTTGATAGTTGCCCGTTCTGAGAATTTAACGGACTATGGAATTACTGGAATACCTGAACACTATTGTGAACTTTTGTTCAAACATCAAAAGTATCATATAGATGGAATAAACCCAAAGATATGGACGTCGACAAAGATTACCGGTCGACCACTATCTGATTTGAAAGGTTACAAGATATTCATTTTACATGTTCTTGATTTGTCACTAAACACTATTTCAGGAGAAGTTGTAAGAAAAAAAATGATCGTATTGTTAGGTCTGAGAAAGTTGGTTCTAATGGGACGCTGTTCTTTCACTGATATTGGAATTGGTTATGGACTGGCTTTTAGAGAACTAAAATATTGCCATTTGCCATATTCTGATAATGTAATTCATGTACAACTTTTATATTACAGTTTTAAGTTTCCATTTTTCATACAAACTATCTTCATCTTTCTTTGTTGGCTGTCATTTAGATTACATCGTGGGGCATTGAGAGACTTGGTCAAATGAACCCAAGTATTGAGTCTCTTCTGTTCTCTGGAGTTAATCAAATGATGAAACGTGCATTTTTAAAATTAAAGAATACACACGAGCGAATCAAAAGTGGAGATGCAACTCGCTCTGGATATTTTGTATGCATTTTATCTTATCGTTCTTAAAACCTAGCGTACGTTGATTATAGTTGAAATTCATTTTAGTATACCGATATTCATATGTTTAAAGTGGGAACAAAATTCTCCATTTGTGGATGACTTTGCATTGATTTTACCAAGTCCTCCCGAAATGGCCACAACTTTGTTATATAATTTCGCAGCAAATCTTCATGCTGTTACAACGGGATTGAGAGCGCTACAAGCGCATCCGGATAATCTTGTCAATGAATAGTCGCGTAAATGTTTGGAAATTCAGTAAAATTATACTACGATATTATATTCTAGTATGTGCACAGGCTACTCTTGGAATTGTTATGAAAACGTGCATATGATATACCTATATGAAAAATATGCAACGAATACAACCTATAAAAAGCAATCAAAATTAAAAGTACGTTTGAACATAAATTAAGATTAACCGGGAAGCATGAGTTTATTATTAAATCATTGGTCACGCCACGCATAAATTAGAATTGTACATCACCTCACCGATTCGGGGTTTATTTACTTTTCATAGCGAATTCATCGCTAAAACTAAATGTTATTTTTTTCTTACAAAAGAATAACTATACATACATACTTAATTTACACAATGTAATAATTCAGATTAAACCGGCTTGTAATCGAGCTTAGATTCCAATTTTTTGTTGTCAGATAACTTTCTAGCGGCCTTCATAAAGTCTTCCTGTACAACGTAGTCTCTTTCTGCTCTAATAGCAAATAAACCTGCTTCTGTGCAAATATTTCTCAAGTCAGCTCCGTTGAAACCGTCGGAGAGTTTGACAACTGCTTCGTAATCTGAGAAGGAAACCAAACATCAGAACACAACAATACAAAAGTACTATATATAATTTTAAATCAATAATTCAACAAATGCACAAAAATTACCAATTTCTCCGTGTTTTGCAATAGGCCCTGCGTGAATTTTCAAGATTTCTAATCGAGCTTGTTCATTTGGAAGTGGAATTTCTATCTTTCTGTCCAATCTTCCTGGACGAAGAAGTGCAGGGTCCAAAGTATCTGGACGATTAGTGGCCATTATCATTTTTACCTGGAGAATTTTAAGTTTACATCATGAAGTTGGAAGGACTGATTGTGTATTTGAAAAGTGAAAGTATTCCATCAAAAATATAGCAAAGAATAAAGTGACAAACTGTCTATGTTATTCTTATTGCGCTAAGAAATAAGTGTATATATATGTTCATTCATGCACACTATTGCATATTTACTTTACCTGGTGGTCCATACAAAAGACATCCCTTTGGGGGTGTTATCCCGACACGTTGAAATAATTCTGGATTCATCAATGGCAGTTCAATAACCTATAAAACATTTTTTGATAAATACGTTGTATATTTTTCTTTGAAAAACTTTTATTGATGTACACAGAAAAACAATTCACACAATATTACCTCTCTTAATTCTCGAATTTGTTCTGAGAGTCCTCCAATAGCCGAATAAGATACATTTCCTGGATCTTCATGACTCATATTGTAAACTAAGGGATCAACCTCCCGAGGAAGATACCTCATAATGGTTAAAGTTGTCATATCCAATGCAACACGAGTTCCACTTTTTAACTTTGTCTTATCCAACTGACGACGACATCCAACCACATATCGGGGACCGTTTGTTGCTTTTACGATAAACTTATCCTCAGTAAGCTGCTTCAGCACTTCTCCAACAATCTGAAACAAAAGAAAAAAACCATTTGAGTTTTTGTCTTACATCTTACTCATATTTTGCATAGTATTTTAAATGCAAACTTAATCACTATACCTGTCCAACACTCTGTAGAGCCTTAAGATCATTTTCAGATTTATCATATTGCTTGGTCAACTCCTTCAGTTGGTCTCTCACTGGAAAAGACAAAAAACTTACAACTTAACAAAATTACATCAACAACATTCAGCAAACTCTTTAGAAATACCAACTTACTGTCCTTCAGTTTAACTTCAATATCCCTATGCTCCGCAACTTTCCTTTTGTATTCAGCAATCGCTCTTTCCCTAACTGGATCACCTGTAGGACCTCCTCCACTACTGGCACTAGGCAATGTCGCAACAGCTGAAGCCATTTTCAATGCTATGAAGGAAACTCTGTTCAACAATCACAGAGATAAAGTCCACAAAATCTATGCAGACAAAAAACAAGCTGCTAATTAACCAGTTACTTTTTGTTCATCAGTCAGTTGACCCGAAACATGAGTACATTACTGACGGCTGACAACTGAACTGGGTTTCGTTCTGTGTCTGTTCTGTATTTACTCACCAGAATTTTATCAAAAATTATATTCACACTCACCTGGATTTAATCAGAATTTACACACAAAATCAATATGTATTCCGCAGAATGATTAACTAATTGCAAATATAGTTTTACTTTCTTTTTCTCAACTTTCTTTTCCGCACAAAAATATATTTGCTCCACACTCCGCAGCTATTCTCTTTCATTGAGAGTGCTTATTTGTGTTTATTTTTCTGCAGAATCACTGTCAATATTCAAATTTGACTTTAGCGGCGATTCAGATTTTCAATGATCCCATGAGAGAAGCTTATATCGTAAATGGGGGTACAAAGTAAACACATGATTTAGTATGTTGTCTCAAGTGACCCCGTCATTTCATCCAAAAAGCTATAAAGCAAAAAATAAAAGCTGTTTGTTGCCTATCCAAATACCCAATCCACCCATATCTTGATTTTATCATATCATATCACACTACTATTGCCCGGCACGAATTTGCTTATTACTATTACTACACACAGCGTGTAAAAATATACGTAGCAAGTTGAACTGCTGCTCTGGAGAAGGCGTGTTCAACAGAAAGCAATATGTGGATTTGATTGGACAAGAGACAGGAAAAGGCAGTGCTTTCCCTTTGATATAATTGGCACTATGCTTTCCCTGGCGAGCGAGCAAGCAAGCTACTTATTATTATTACACCGCTGCTGCTCTCTGCAAATAAAATTAAGACGCTTGACAAATTATCTTTGCATGAATCTTCCGAACTACCTGTTCAAATGATAAATAATATGATTTTATTTTGAGCTGTATTCTATAGAAAAAAAGTGGGCTGTAGGCAAACTACAGCTTTCACCAGCGATTTTCTCCGCTGTACATATGCATATTACTATTACACACATTTCAAGTGAGCAAAGGGGGATTTTACAAGTTGGAAAAAAGAATGTGGAGCTCCCACAAATAGAGAATGCGAGATTTTTAGTGAGAAAATAAGCGAATTGCTAAAAATTTTCAGTCAAAGGCAGACCTGACATTATAGGGCATAACTCTATATTTACATACTATATTGTTTCAATCGATGCCCTAATTTAGAAAGTAATTAAACTACATATGTAAAGAAAAAATGTTGGCGTTAACCAAAAGGTTAATTGCAGCTATCAGTAATGTATGTGCATTAAGAATTTCAAGTAATTTTTCGTTCTAAATGCTCATTTCTTATAGTTGAAAACCAAACGAGATGTTTTTACACTTCTGTGCTACTACCACCAACAAGTGGCAAATACCTATGTCTCGTGTACAAACTGCGTGTGTATTAAAAGTTTGTTCTAATGCCCAACATGGGGTAATTATAGAGTAGTTGAAAAAAGAGAAAAATTCGTAATAAGCAGTTAATAATTTATTTATTGTTAGTAATGATAATTCTCCTTCTAGTTTTCCTTAGCTGTTGCTGCTGCTACCGCTCTGGTTCCGTATATTCTCGCCTATACACACATTTACAAAAATGTTGACCAGTTCAGTAGCAACAACAGCAGTGGCAGCAGAAGGAAAGCGAGGAAGCAATTTGGATAGTGCTGCTTATCATCTTCTTTTACCATCGCTATATATTTCTTTTCCATTTTTCTCCTCTTATCGCTACTTAGCAGGCAATGAGCCTCTTAATATCTTTGCCAGCAGAAACAGAAGAAGCAGCAGTAAAACAAGAAATACGAACAAAAACAGTACTAGAGGGGGATTTTGGAGCATGAAAGGAAGGAGCCTTCAGCAATACCAAGTCAGGTATGCGCTCAGGCATCGAAAAGATTGCGTATGTGTGTGTGTGTGATGTAAACTCATGATGATCATCATCACATCATCATAATGATGTAAGTAGGTAGATTCTTTTCAATTGCATTTCAACAAAAAGAGAAACATACCTACTACTACTTGTAAGTCCAAGACCAAGTTTTGCGGATTTAAGCGTGACGAAATATCATATACATTTTAGATACTTTTAGATAGACACAAGATTCCGTTTTCTATTGAAAGATTGAGAGCAGCAGCATCATCATCATCATCGTTGCCAACATCTACTACTTACTAAAATCCACAGCAGCTTATATATTCTTGCTCTGTATTGCAAACACATCATCATTTTTCCTTCATCCATCTAACAATAGTATAAAAGGCTTGAACACACGGGAATATTACTGCTCTGCTGCTGCTACTACTACGGGTCCATGGTTGGCTTATAATAATATCATCATCGTCGTCACTATCACTAGCACCACCATCCTACAATTACACATCTCCCATATATCATTTTACATGGCGAGTTTTCGTCGTAGTAGCAGCGAGGAAAGGAAAACGGCAACTTGTAAAAACGTACTTACTTTGTGCGTCCTCCTCTCATCTCATCTGCTGCTCTTCTTCAGCAGCCCATGTTGTCTCAGATCACACACACACATCTATCTCTATCTCTCGGTATATTTTATAGTTCTTCTTTTTCCACACAGTATATTATATTTTTTCTGCTGGTTTGGTTTACACTGGTTGTTGTTTACCATTGCCAGACTTGGAGCCGTAAAAGACTTGTCAGAGATATAAATATATAATATATTGTGTGTGCACGCAATATTGCAGCCAAAAACTCTACATATATATACATACATATAGGCAATCACAATCATCATCATCGTCGTCGTCGCCTTTTGCTGAACAGCACCGTATATACTTTTGACTATTATTATTATCATAATAGCAAAACAGCTAGTTCTACTGCTGTGCTGCTGGTTAGGTAAATATATATTTATCCATATCCATTCCATCCCTCTTTCCGTTGCCTATTATACATGGTAGCATACCCAACGAAGAAGAATAAGAAGGCGAGAAAGACTTGTTCTTGTTTTGCTGCGTACGTGCTTCACTCGTGTACTTCCACTATATGTAGACTGGTTGGTTTGTGTGTACTGCTGCACACAAGTAGTGGTGTATATACTTTTTCATCATTATGATCATCATCGTGAAAAAAACTCCATGTAAAGTACACATCCACAAAAATAATAATACTGCTTTGCATGCATTATTATTATTATTATTATTATTGCTATAAGTAAGTACTACTTTTGAGCACTGACTTTTTAGGGATTAAAATGTGAAGGAAATCGTCGTCATCAGCATCGTCAACAGGAGCAGCAGAGAAGAGAACACATCACTTATAATAATAACAGCTATAATATGATGGGCATCTCGCAACAACATCAAGTACTAACACCACCACCACAACTGCAACTACTACTACTGGTCCGATAGGGATCCATTCCTTCATTAACAGGCAGAGGCAGACACACACACATACAATTGCTAACAGAAGCTCAGCAAAAAGTAAGTAGAAAAGGAAAGACGAAGGGAGAGAAAAAGAATTGAAAAAAGTGTTATATAAGCGAAGAAGCAAGTTCACCAGCCACACTGGTACTGCTGAAACTGCCGTAATATAAAAAAAACTTGATATTATACTCTGCTGCTGCTCTTCTTGTTGTTGATGAAATAAACTTGTGTAAAATAAAAGTACACGGAGGACTGTGTAAACTTCTAAAGAGGAGAGAGAATAAGCAATAGGAGGAGAATCAGAAGAAGAACAAGAAGAAAAGTGTATATATATTCAGCAATAGAAGTATTATTTTTGTGTTTGTGTAGGGGTTAATATTCCTTACTGACTTGCTCTGCTGCTGCTGCTGCTGCTATAAAGAAGAAGAGTCTTCAAGCCATGGTCAATGGTTAGTAGCCTTCTTCTCGGTTTTAGAGAAAAATGTGAAATTACGAGGAGGAGAAAAATATAAAATTTTATTCTTATAACTTAATATATAGTACAGCTACGCAGAGGAAATAGTTTTGCTAAATATTATACATACCTAAAAGTAAAAAAGTTAAGTTATTACAAGTATAGGTATATGTAGAAAACTTTAGTGGAAACTGACCAATTTTTTTCTTACACAGATTTTCCAGATTTACTACTACTACTACTGCTATATATACTAAAACAGGAACTGGTTAGGAAAAAAAGTTTTTTAAATGGATTTGTATATACTTAAATGGTAGATAAATATAAAGAGCTACAATAATAACAGCAACAACAAGTGAGACAAAATACAAATGTAATGAGTACGGATATTTTTGTGGTGAAACAAAAATCAAGGGACTTTTTCCGGGTGAAAAGTTTATGTGCGTGTAATAATGAAAAGCGTACGTAACTAATTACCTATATAGATAGATATATATATTATATTCTATTGTGTACGAATGATGATGGAGGCGGAAACGTTGCAAAAAATTATTTTCAAACAACTGCAGTAGTGTAAAGAGAAAATGCTGAAACGTGTACGTGAAGAGAACAGCTTCTTGAGAGAAAACGAGAAAGTGCATTTTTGCATTTTCTAACTGTAATCTTTTCTTCAGTGAAATTCTACTCTTGTTCACCTTCACTCGCTGGGAAGTTGAACTGGTAAGTAAATTTTCTTTTGTATTTTGCTACTTTATTTTAGTGCGAGAGTCAATATCCTTTTTAGCTTACACCAACTTGTCAACCAAGTTATAGTTATAGGTTTGCATCCAAAATAACTTGTGAATGCAGGAGACACATAAGTAGTGAACGATTATGAGTATGCAAATTATTCAAAGGACTGATTCCTGCCTGAAGGCGTAAAACTTTACACGGTTTCTCCAATTTAAGAGTATGAAATTTGCATATTCTTCATCTATTTAAATAAATGCGGAGCCAAACCAATTTTTTGTGCTTTCCATAGTAGATATGTGCTCCTTTGAAGTCATTACGCTCAATTTTAATTATTAGATGCTTAGGTTTGCTGTTTTAAGAACCAAAATTTAGATTTAAAAAAACAATTATTCGTGTATGTAACTCAGATATTTTTTTAAGGAGGCGTGAATATTTTTATCACGTTAGTATTAGCATCTGCATCTGCCAAGGTAGTTATCAATCTTTTTTACTTTTGTTCTAGTTTTTCACCTTAAAGAAGTCATTTTTGTATTCAAGAACTGAATAGGGAATGTTACAGGTTAATTGAGTAGTTAATACATTGTAGAGTTTTGACCAAACTGTCAACGTAGATATGATAGGATAACGCAGTAAGTTTCAGAATTTGTAGGGCAAAGGTGATAAACCCTGCCTGAACTGTAATTGAGCATTGTGTTTTATAATTGACAGTTTCTGTATATTCAACACAATAGTTAAATTAAACATAAAAGTAAAGGTCGTTTGCATCATATGGTGTGTTGGCAGTTTTCTAGCAGACTGCAAAAATGTTTTTTGATAATTTCAATAGGAGCTTTCACACAGGAGTGAATAGCGTATGTCTATAGCAAAGCAATTTATTACGTCAAGAAGGCATACATGGAAATCGAAGCTGGGAATTATGATGCATCATTAAAGATAAAATTACCTGAATCCACAAATCATGTGTACTTAAAGCAATCTATAAAACTCACTGAAGCAACTTCACATCCTGCGTTGCTTTGCACTTGTTCAGCAAGAGGCAGGCAAGCGAATAAAAATCAAATATGGGGAAAGCAAAACCCGTGAAAAAGGTTGCGCAACCGTCTCCCTTGAAGATCTCAACGTCCCTTTTCCAGAGAAAGTCAAAAACTTCTCAAGGTGCTGGGCAAATTGACAGAGACGTACCTTTTCCAAGCACGTCAAAGAAATCAGGTAAAGGAGCTGCCACCAGCACACCGAGCAAAGGGAAGCAAGCAAAGGGAAAAGAATTGACAAAATCACCTAGTAAATCAGCAACAGTAAAAGGTGGCAAAGATGCAAGCGCGTCCACTCCTAGTAAAAAACTCACCAAACAACAACAAAAGGCTGCTGCATCATCGACTGGAAAGAAATCTCAAGAAAAAAGAACTTCCAGTCCGGTGGAAACAAAAAGTGGAAGAAAGGAGAAAGCTGCTCCTGCTCCAGTCACAAAAAAGGGTAAGGCTGGTGGAAAAGCTTCAACAACCCCAGTAAAAGGTGCATCTAAAAAAGGAAAAGCAGCAGTTAGAAAGAAGAAACGCTACTCGTCATCGTCATCATCATCATCTTCTTCCTCCTCCTCCTCCTCATCCTCGTCGTCATCGTCTTCAGATGGGGAAAAGCAAACGAGATCGAGCACAGCGCAGAGCAGAAAAGCTGCCGCGGCCAAGAGAAAATCAAGAGATTCAAGCGAATATGATTCACCTAGTCCCAATACCAGATTGAGGAGTCCTGATTCAGAGAAAGTAACGACAAGAAAACGCTCTAAAAGTGATTCCGAATCTCCTCCACCACAAAAGCTGGCCAGAGTGGGAGACAAGGGTGGAAAGAATGCGGGCAATAAAAAGAAAGGTGCTGTTCAGAAAAAGTCTACGGCGGCAGTAGCATCAACAGCAAAATATGTGGGGAAGAAAGTAGGCAAGAAAGCTGTAGCCTCGGTTGTTGTCTCAAAGAAAAAGACTGTGGTAAAAAAGCCAGAGAAATCTGTGTCTTCAAGCAAAGCGTCATCATCCGCTGCAAGTAGTAAAGCCAAAGATACATCATCATCTTCCTCTTCTTCTGCCAAGGACAAATATAAGAAAAAGGTGGAAAAGATTCAGAAGAAGACAAAGACGACAACAACAGCGAAAACGAAGCCCAGCAAAGTAGTGAAGGTGAAGCCGAAAGCCAAGCCGAAAACAAAAATCAAAGTGAAACGAATGGCATCTCTAAACGCGAAAGCAATCTTAGAAGCTAGCTTTAGCTTTGAACCTTCAGAGAAAAAGCAGCGTAGTCCAGCACCAAGTTCCTCATCAACGCCAATCCAAAAATCGAAATCTACTGCTAGTACGTCCACTTCCACCGATGAATTAACTGCTAGTAATAAGACTGCCACTGCTGCTGCGGCAGCAGCAGCGGCATCGTCATCATCAGTGCAAGACATTAAACCTTCCAGTGCTTCAACTTCAACGTCAACTTCAACGCTTACTAGTAGTAGCAGCGGTAGTAGTAGTAATAGTAAGTCAACTAGCACCACTCCGAAAAGCACTGAGCCAAAAAAGAAGGATGTTGCGGTGACCCTGACAGTTTCCACCTCCACATCTCCCACGCCACCTGAAATGCCTGAAACTTGTTTAGCATCTCCAAAAACGTTCAAAAGCAGTCCAGTCTCGGTAAAAAGTGAAAAGAAGCAGCGGAAGTCAGTTGATGCCTCCAGCTCGACTGCGAGCGTGGGCAGTAGAAGAGAAAGCGTTTCCAGCACCAAGAGCAGCAGTAGGGATACTCAAACAGCCAAGTTTGCTCCCTCTTCTAATACCTCAATTAGCGTTGGAACATCAACCCAAACAAGTGGAGAGAGCAGTAGTGGTCCAGCATTGAAAAAGGAGAAAGCGACAACGATAGCAGCAGCAACGGGGAAAGCAGGAAGCAGGCGGTCTAGCACTTCAACCAGTTCTTGTTCTGTTGCCACTTCTACCCCCGCCAACAACAGCACCGCTACCAGTACCGATGTTTCCACATCCACAGGGAAAACCAAGGAGAAAAGTGGAAAGAAGAAGCAGAAGATGGTAGCTGCCGCCACGACAAATACCATTATGTCTACAACCTCCACATCCACGTCAACATCCCCGATACCAATGTGGAATGAGTGTGATGTGGCTTCAGAGAAACGTGTGGTTCTGCCAACTACGGCTTCCGTTCCCAAAAAGAAAAAGGATAGAAGTAATAGCAACGGAGGAAGGGATAAAATACAGGTACGGAAATTATTATGCTCTTTTTATCTTTTTCACCTTACAACGCATTGCCTTTTGATAAATGGCTCAAAAGAACAAAAAGCTACAAAATGACACATTCTACATTGAAGCATAAAATAATAAGGAGAAAATCTTGGGAGTTCCATTTAAGTTTGCTTTTTGATCTCATTATTAAACTGTGTTGACGACGATGATGATATAACCTTTACTATCTACATGAAAATATTCCAACATTAGCTTTGCTGGTATAAAATTAAGAAGCTTAATATTTTCTCTTAGACATTTATATACATACATACCAACTTGGGCGAGATGTATACCATTTCAATATTTACTTGCCCTTATCTGATAAAATTTCCTCAAATAGATAGACAAAAGTCATTATTATCTTTCCTTTGAAGCTTTTATGCTGTAAATTTCAAGTACATCAAGAAGGCAAACATCTCACAAGGCTGCGTAGTATTCTTAAAAGAAAACGGTAAATACATTGGCTGTGTGGTATTTGTACGTATGTACGTACATCACTGTCGTGCTGCTAAATATGACGATGAGTAAAGTAGTACAATATACAATAATACAAGTATAAACAGTTTAGGTTTCTCAACAGCAACGAGGAAATTATCATGAATTATTATGACGAAACCCTTTTTCAATTACTTTTATATGCGTGTTTCCACCACTAATGAAAAGATGGAGCAACAAGCAGTGCTGCTAACTACTGCGGATGCGTGATGGTTACTCTGTTAAGCTGAGCGTACATGCTTATTACGAAGAAAGTTGCGTTTCGGAAATGTAAGGATTGTGCGTACATACTCGCTTATATGGTTATAAATATACTTAAATGCATCAAGAGAAAAATTGCTCTCTGGTTACATCATTTAGTGCTTAATATTTTCTCTTTTCACCCCGTCCGCTTAATCTTATTTATCTAACTGACTAATGAAGAAGAAAACGATAAAGTAATGTGTTTTTCAACTTGATAGGTATTTATTTATTCCAACAAAATTTAACATTTTGTACAGTTGTGAGTGTTAAGGAAATTCATGCCTGGCACCTGGAAGATTTTGTACCATTCGACCATTATCAGTTACTACTAAAAATTGTTTAATCACTATTTTACTTCATTATTGCTTTTGCTACATTGGAATGGAGTTGTCACTTTTCATCCAGAATTTTTATTTGTGCTTTTTTAAAAAAAAGAAGAAAACCAGTCAGTATAGGTAAAAAAGAGTAAATTGCAATCAGGTAATACTTTAAATACCTATTGCATATTATTTGCTATTGCTGCATATTATATATACCTTTCTAAAAATAACGCATTATTGATTCTATGTATAGCTAGTTATAGGTATTTTGTTACCTCATACTAACTGTCGTACAGAAAACAAGTGAAAATCATAATGCTTACTTTTCCGTTTTATCTGCCAATGATTTATACATACACATTACTATAGGGCAAATAAAAGTTATCGGAAAGAAATGCAAGTGAAAGTTATAGACACAAGCACCTTTATACATAAAATACAATTTGACATTCCAATAACCATTATTAATATTAAAAATACAAGAAAACAAGTGGATATGAGAAGAAAAAGTTTAATTTCTCAAAGTTTCGACTTTGAGAAATTAAAGGATAAGTGACAATTATGAAAATTTTAATAGTATTCACATGTTCTATTAAAAGTAGACATTGGGTTGTTTAGATCAAAAAAGTTTAATGAATCTGACTTTTCAGTAATCTAAAATGGATAATAACAATTTTGGGTTTAATAAGTAAAAGGATGACGTTTGGAAAATTGTACTAAATATGTAATAAAAATGATCCGTGTACTTTGCATATAGAATTTGAATTTTTGAAAAATCATAAATGCTAAGCATTTGAATTTAGCACGTACTACAATTACCTAGTTTATAAATATGTATTTGGCTTTCTTTTTCTTCACACTCAGAAAATATTCATTATCAGGAAATAAAACTTTAAAAGTGTAATGCACGTACTTTCAAAGATCACGATCACAGTTGTCATTTTTAATAAATTTACTGAAAAAATGGTCATAAAAGTTATCATAGAAAATATTCATATTTAATTTACTTTCAACTTCAAACAGACTGCTTTTGTGTGGTCAACTTGGTAGTTTCACTTTTAACTACTTGGCATATTAAATGTGGTGAGCAACAGAGCAACATCAATTCTCAAAGCCAAACAGACAGGCAGACAGATAACCCAATTCTAGCTTGAGCATGTACTCAACAGCAGCCGTAAAACAGTCGGTTTACACTTCTGCATTGCATAACAATGATAATAATAATTATTATTACAAAGTTAAAGATAAAAAGTTATTAGCAATGTGTGCGTTCGCACACGTTAAATATTTTCATATGACTTAGCCCCAAGTCAAATTTGTGAAGTGTATTATATTTCTGTAGATTACTTTTCATAATAACAGCAATGTATTTTTGTGGTGTGTGTGTATCAACAACATATCCTTCAAAAAATATCAGTTAAACTTTAACAATGGCACATTATACCATTTTACTTTGCAAGTTACATAATCATTGTTGAGCATGTCTTTAGTCGGCGTATGCATGCTATGTTGTTCTATCATGTGCATGATGTGAAGTTACGCACTGTCAGGATTGTACAAACAATAAAAAAACTGATCGAACCCTTTGATGACAGCCAAGTAATTGCACACGTACCACACTAGTGGTACAACCAACACAGTGCATATACATATATGCCGGTGGTTTATGGTTTGTTGGAGTGCAACAGCACAGCAGTAGAACAGGAAGAGAAAGGGAGGGTTGACTTTGTCTCGAATTGCAGCAGCAGTAGTCTACTTTTTAATAGCAATAATTATTATTTCTATTATTACCAAGATATAGTGCAGATATTGCACACTGCATATTATAATATAATAATCAAGTCCATCAAACGTGAAATTTTATATTCATTTGAAAATGAAATTAACGTATTTTTTTTACAAATATTTATATAGATAGGTATAACTTTTTTCACTGACTATTCCACGCCAATGTTTGGTAGGTATAATAAGCAGTAGTAGTTTTTATTTTTTTAAAATAAAAATGTACACATATTTTCATGTCTCCACTCTTGAGTGAGTGCAGTAAAAATGCTTATTTTTGTACAGGGCGCTTACTCCAAAAACTGATGTAATGTATTATGTATGCATTTACAGAAGGTTTTGGCTTTTGATTTTAATACCAAAAAAACATCATCATGTCGGTATGATATCTTGTATACTTTTGTAGAAATAAATACACATAGTACAATTGCCTTTTCTCTCAGGGCTCAAGACAGAGAGTTTTTGCTTTTGATGGAGGGATGAGATTTTTGTTTATTGTTAGCCATGTTATGTTTAATGTGCATATATGTATATTGTTGTACACTGTCAGCTTTTGATATGAAAAAGAGTTACATATTCCAACTCTTTCATTTCATACATGACTTTGCACACCACCACCACACAAAGTTGATTCAACAATCAGTCAGCAGCAGCAGTAGCAGCAATTGTTACGCTGAAGGTGAGAGTGATGTCTGTGCAAGTTATCAGACTATCATTTATACTTGACTGTATAGTATCCTTCCTCGATTGTTGTACTCTACATAATATACTATACATTGTTGTTTGTAAGTTGTATCGCGGGTTTGTAGTTTGTAGCAATGAAATGCAATGATGTATTTATTTGACGGTAGTGGTGGTGGTAAGATATACGTACTTGCTGTTTCTCAAAAGCAAATACATGGAATATAAAATGCCGAACACAGCAATATGCAGCATAACCACCAAGCTTGAAGAAGTAATAAAGATAAAGTGAAGGACTGGCTTTGCAATTTTCAAAGACGACGTTCACGTGAAAGAAGCGGAATAAGTGCGAATAAAAGTAATCTGATAAATAAATACATAGAAATGCTACACGTAATATTCTATAGCATATTGAAGTATACGCAGTCATCATGTCATGGCTAGGCTGTTTTCACTCTTTTTTCTATATAGTTTTTTTGCAAGCAACTAATATGTGTAGTTTCTGCCTCAGCACAGCAAGCAGCATGATTGTTGTAAATTGCATTACTACAAGTACGAGTACTGCAGCAACATATATTTTTTCCAATGTGAGTGAACGCAAGCAGGTCCTTCCTTTTACACGATCTTCATGTAGCTTGCAAAGTTGCAACTCTTAATGTGCAGATATTTGTAAACTTTTTGAGTTTAGAGGTACTACTTGCTGTAGTAAAAAGGTACGCAGGCAAAACCATGCAATACTGGCTGCTGCTATGCTGCAAAAGCAAAATAGTAAGGCATGACATAAAGTAATCTGCCATCATCAGTCTCGGCCAGATTATTGACCTTTTTTGCAACGTGACAGCAGCAGCAGCAAACAACAACACAACAGTAATCACTGCACACATTACCAGTACTTACTGCACTTTACTAAATAAAAATACACGCAATCACAAACAAAGTATATATGAGAGCTAGTAGTTGCATGCGTGTTTGTATCAGAACCACTTCAGCAGTTCACTGCTGAGCATATCTTACCGTTTGCTATTCGTTACTCAGAAAAATTGTTTACTTTAACGAACAAAGGACGTTTAAATTCAATATCCAATAATTATTATTACTTTATAGCGTTATTGATAACAAGCAACAAACAAAATGAAGTAAGAGTAAAGATTTAGAAAAATATTTATATAATCGCAATAATAAAAGCAAGAGTAAGCAAAAGCGAAAATGCACTGAGAGGAACCAACCAAAAAGTTAACGAAAAAAATAATTCCTCGTGTATGTAACATTAAATTTACTTCGTGTGCATCCATTATGCATATATGCCATGCATACCTGTACCTGCCTGCATGTGAGTGTATGCTTAATTTTTTTTCTCTGTGCTTGCTCAGGTATACAAGAATTTTTAATAATTTTGAAATTGTTTGGATGGAGGTCCTTGTTTTCAGTTGTTTCTTACTCTACGTAAGAGGAAAAACACATGCATTTCCTTGAATGAGTACTGACGAATTTACTGAACGGGAAATTACGAGTATATCTTAAAATCTGCACAAGCTCTAAAGTGAAGACATATATGCTATGGTTTGTTTACATTGTTGCAAATAAATGCAATGTGGCAAGCAACAGTTTGTGTAGTAATGCAATATATATTATGGGTAAAATAAAACAATGAAGGAGGAAAGAAGAGAGAGAGATTATATAGGATATCGCGAAGGTAAAGCCTGTATCCATTTTTATCTGTCAGAAAGGCGTTAGAGGTGGCAGTATGTACTACTACTGATGATGATGGCTGGTTGTTGTTGTTGTTATTGTAGCACAGCAAGAAAAAATAATGTAATGCAATATTGTTTTTTTCAAGAGTTGAATTCAGAATTTTTTTTAGTAAAGCATTGAAAGTAAGGCCACATGAACATTTCCGTATGAAATGTTGGAAAGTCGTAGTCACTCACAGTACAGAAATGGCAAGCTATGCATTCTTTTTAAGATGTAATAATGCAAAAATATAAAGTGCAAGCTGATTGTTGATTTCCTCCATCATCGTCCCTTTATTATTATTATTTTTGCTTGCACTCTGCATTGTTGATGATAGATAGCCTTTTTACTACTATTTTCATACTTTACTCAAAAGAATATAATAATAATAATCATAATAAGAAGAAAAAAAATTATGGCACACAATACAATGGAGTTTCCTATCATCAAAGTAAAACAACATGGCATCAAAAAAGTAAGAAGGATTTCTTCCGTCTGTGCTGATTTTCCTTGTCGTGTGTAATAATAACTTTTTGAATGCATACAAAGGGTACTGTATATGATCAAGTACCCACATAGCATTAATATGTAAGTTTCTCTCTCGTGCCAACATAATTCTTGTAGCAGTGCCATGATTAGTATTATTATTATTATTATTGGTGTCAATTTGACTTTTCTTTAATGTTTAATCATATAAGAAAATGTAATGGTTAGGTAAATAAATGGCAAAAGCGGAAGATTTTTTTCTTCTGTTTTCACGCAAAGTTGCTTTCGATGTGTGATAACTAATATCATGCAACATGTATACTACGTACGTACGCTCATGGTGATGATGATAATAATAATATTGCTTTCAAAGCGGAACTCTGCAAGAGAGTATTATTGTTGTGAAGTTAATGGAAAGCTTTTTTTACATGGTACATTTGTTGAGCTAAATACCACGTTGCTTTTCTTTAGGGAAGAGGTTAAGGGATAGAGAGAGGAGGATAATATGCATACGACTAGATACACATATATGTGTAATGTCATGTTACACTCTTTTCTTGACTATTACGACATGTTGTGTAATGAATACAAAGAATAATTATTAACATTTGGGATTTTCTTACTTACATGGCAAAAAACTTAAAAGTACCTATTGCACGAGCACTAAAAAGCACTTTTTTATGTGGCATGTCCTTCTCAAGATTTATTCAGATTATAATGTGCTTTTTCTCGTTAACATCGTTTATGAACGTTTTGATGATTATTACGACTTACCCCATGATAATGCCAAAAAGTTCTGTACGTATGTACAATTTACGTAAACAGTGCGAAAAGAAACGGCGACAATGCAAATGCAACATTTTAAAAAGCTGTTCTAAATACGTTTATTGGTTGACTTTATATCTTCCTTTTCTTCATCATAAAGCAACAACGCTGCTGCTCTACTTTTTTTTCTCGTAATGTGGTACGAGGAAAGTGATCTGTAATGATCACTGTAAGTTATGCACTAAGCTTGCATATTTTGCTCTCTGTAGCATTGAGGAGGACGACGATAATCATGACGATGATAATGGATTATGTAATTAATATGCAATGAAAAGTTGTCTTTGGTTTCGCATGTTCATCTCATGAAAAGTTGTTGCAGCACAGCAGTCAGGTTGGCTACGTGTGTGTGTGTACCTACGTAGATATTTCATCCCATGCATAAAATACACGCTTACTGCGTTTATGAATGCTGCTGATGATCGAGTGATTATGCAGCCACCAGCTTCCTTTCCTTCACTTCTCTCTTCCATTATCTTTTATGATTCATTAGTGTGATTCTTTAGGGTCGAAAGGTTCCTGTTCAAGAACATTAATGCATGTTAATGTCGTAAGGAAAACGTGTTGTTGGGGACTTTTTTGACATCATCTTTGTTATCCCTTTTGTACGTATCTTACAATACCCCTCTCTCTCGTTTCTCACCACCACCACCGTCATACATACATGCCACATTTTTATTATTATTCATTCATTCCTTCTTCTCCTTCACCACAAAAATCAACATTCTCTTTCTTACTTGCTTACTACTACTACTGTGATACTAAATACTTGTACAACTTGTAGCCAGAAACGTTTTCATTGTTATGTTTGCATTGATTACCTACATAGATTCTGTAAGATAAACTTGAGTATGCGGAGACAAAACGAGAGAAAAAATTATAATCAGCAGCAGTGTTTCCTTTCATGTCAGTCAATATGATCACTCAGAAAACATTATGCAGTTTTGCCTTCTCTCATAAAATATACATATACTTCTTTCTTGTCTCCTGCGAAGCTATTCCTAAAAACGGCTACTATACTACTGAACAAACTATGTAGCTGGGTTGGTAAGCGGATCACAAACTGTCATGTGATGCTCATCTACTTATTGATGCAGAAGGTACTTTGATGGTGATGACGTTGATCTTGCCAGCGACTTTTTGGAAATAAAAAACAGCATATTATGTATATATACAGCACGATGGATATCACTACCCATCCACCCATTAGAGAAAAAGGTGCTGAGAGAAGAAATGAACAGGCAAGTTCCTTTGCACTTTTAAAAGTCACTTTATAAAGCTGATTTATTTACATCATTTGTTTGCTTTTACGTACGACAAGGTTTCTTGGTGGTGTTTGTGTGTATAATTGCGAGTTGCCTTGATTTGTTCCCATAAAGTGAGAGGATGCAAGGTTGCTTACGTTTTTTAAAAAAAGTGAGTGGTGGTTTTGGCAAAGAGTAAGCGTAGTACTAGTAGAAGCATGTTGCTTTTCTGTCAAAGGTAGCCTTTCATTCTTTCCCCGAAAGGGAGTACCTTTCAACAGTATAAAATAACAAGTGTTGCTAATATACCTATATTCTTCTTCAATAATGTCGCAAAATGATGATGATGATATCATGTAGTAGTATAATACAATATAACTTATTAGTATAGAAAAATATAGGCTTTCTAGTAAAAAGAAAATCATCTAGTCAATTGTCTCAAGAGAGAGAGGATATCAAGGAGAAGAGCAAAACAGCACAGTAAACGTCGCGGATACAAGGTGCAGTGGGAAATCCTGTGCTGGCTGATGATGATGACGACACAAAGAAGATGATAATAACGTGTGTGTGAGAGAGCTAAGCTCACGGTTGTTCTTCTTCACTCACAGTTTTTTTTATTGCAACGCAAAGAAGAACCCTGTGATCCTCTCTTTCGAGAGAGAAGCTTTCTACGTTCGAGTAATAATGTAACGTGTCATAGTCATAATAAGCAAGCATGCATGCTCGTCGTCGTCGTAGCCTAAATAATAAAGCCAACAAAAATGGCATTTTCGCTTTACCTTGTGCTCTTTATATGGGTACATGGGAAGCAGCAAACAAGTACAGAGAAGATTTTTTTTTGAGTGGGAAAAAGAGATTGCTACGAGAGAAGATCCAACAAACATCTTCCCTTTTTGCACTACTGCTGCTTGCAATTTACTTTCTGTATGCTTGCTTGTAACTCTCATCACTTGTCCTTCTTATATATAATCTAAAGTATTTTTTTGTGAATACTTGCATTATTGGAAGTTTGGCGAATGGGTTGACTTGTCTTTTACCTAAACCATTTGGAAAAAAAACTCTGCCGAGAGTATGTCTGCTCACTGCTGTGATTATCATTAACTATTTCTATTTGTAAGGATGAGGAAGCGATATAGAAAGCGTTGTTGTGTAGCAAAAGCAAGTTCTATTCTACTAGCTAGTACTTCGTTATTTCCTCCCTTCTTCTCTCTCTCTCTCTTTCTAGCGCTGTTTTCAGCTTACAAACAAGCAGTAGTAGCAAAGTATATTATAACGTGTTTTTTTACCTCGTCTTCTCCGCGGAGAGCTTTTCACTTTGGCTCTTGGGGAGAATTTCTCCGACGTTTTATGTAGAAAAAAAACAAAATCAGCGCAAGCAAGCAAGTAGAATAGGTAGGAACTAGGAACGTTTATATTGTTTCTCCTTTTCCTTTCCTCTGCGACTCTCTCTCTATCTCTATTCTAATCGTACAATTTGACCATTAGGTGAAAAACAAGCTGTAATGATGCATGTTTATATCTTGTTAAAAATCTCACTAGTGGCTGGTTGGTGTATAAAGAAAATAATAATAAATGCATGCGCACGTCGGATACAAAGGTTCAAAGTGTATGTCATTCTTTTGTAAATAAAAATGATGAGGTGAGAATTGAGAACTTTTTAAAATGCAAATATTTTTTTAAAAACATGAATTTTGTTTGATCTATTTGTCATAAAAGCTGAGGTACAAAAAACCAACCTTCTCGTCACGTTCAAGTAAACTGATGATAGGTATTAATAATTTATGTAAATGTTATTCAAATACGGACAAATAAAATGGTAGTGGTAGTATTGTTCCAATTTTTCTTGGGATAAAGCAAAAAATAATGCTTCTCATCTTTTGCTGTCTTTGAATAAATTAAAGTATAAGTGAATGTAAAAAATTGCTACTTAAAAATTGAACACCCACCCCATAATAATGTACTATATTTGCCTGGTCGCTGCTGCTGGGAGGACGGAATTTTCATCATTCATTGAATTCTAACAAGCCCCACTAGAAAAGAAACAGCAACAGCATCTACAACTACTCCAAACAGAAAGTGAACATTTATTATTATTGTGCTCTCTTTTCAAGGAGCTCCTTACTATTATTATTATCATCATTATTATTATTATCGTATCCTGTGTTCCCATTCTCTTTTTAGCCTTTTGCAAAAGTGTTTTTGTATGTTCTTGCACTTGCTCTTAAGATTGACTGTGTGAAGATATTATTGAAGAGATCCCTTGGCCAAACTCCTCACCTGAATGTAACAGAAAAGCCTAATAGTCAATTGTTGTGTGCACTACTACTGCCGTGCGTGTTCAAACTCAAAGAAGAACCTCTCTCTGCTCTGGTGTTGCTGCTGCTGCTGCTTTGCTTGTACATGCTGAAAAACATGCTTGTACTATAGCCGGTGGCATAATTTTTACGTATACGGTTATACGGTACGTTTCAGCAACAGTGTGGGTACTTGATTCTGCGTATTCCACGTCCTTCTCTGTGTGAAATGAAGTGGCAACAGTAACTCTTTCATGTGCTAGAAATTTCTTTAACGTTTATGTATACATGTATGCGTGTTGGATTTTGCTTGTATTTCACACAAGAAATTGCAAATTGTCATTGTCGTTTTCTTGCTGGTATATATATTTTTTGTGTAAAAGTACCTCAAGTACCTGTAGCCTTGCTGCTGCTGCTGCTGACACATACAAACAATCGTTTTGCAAAAACGAAAAAGGTTATTATATATTATGATTACGAAACAATCAATTTTGCTCTGCTTCAATCTAATCCAAAGTTGAGTTACTACTTTGCTTGAGTCTGTCAGCTTGCTTTCTACGAGGTTGGAGAAAAACCTGAAAATCTAATTTAGAAAGGACTTGGGGGAATAAAGATACATTCTGTGAAAGCTGTTCAGGAAGAATTTCTTCGTTTAATAATACTAATTACAATATGTCTGGACACACTTTAGGGAGAAAATCAAACTTGTATGGTGTAATGATATGCATATATGTATGTATGCATGTATGTATATATATGTTTGTAACCAGTTTTTTTCTGTCCTGATCATCACCACCTCCCATCATCATCACGATTGCTCATATAGGTAGTGACTTTGATGACGTCTTACTACAAGGCCAAATAAATGCGTACGTATGCATGCTACATACATAAATAAAGAAAGAAAACACAAAGCTGAATATAGCTACCTACGTCGTAAAGAAACTGCGTCTGATCTCCGCTAGACTTTTCCATTTCATCATCATCATCATCAGCATTTCATTCAACCAGTACATAAGCATATATACAAATTGATTACCTATATTTAAGGAAATTATTGCAATTTGATAATTACAACGGAGAATATAATGGTGGTGGATGGATGGATGGAGGTGAGATATTAAATTACCAGCAAGTATGTATACAAGTAATGTACACATTTATATTAAAAAAATATACAGAAAAGAAAGAAGGCCAACATTAGTATTAACATTATATAAACCCACTGAAGCATACCATGGCATTCTCCTATATTCCTGCAACCACAGCCAGTTACTTTCTATCAAGTGCTCAATGACTATCAGTTTAAAAAAGAGTACTTTGTTGCAAATGCATGGGTTACGTATTTTTATAGGTACGTACATGTGAAGTAATTCAAGTGACACTAAAAAACACAATCGTCATCATCCTTCTCCTTACATAGTTTGTGTGCTGCGCTGTTGTTGTTGTTGTCTTGTTTATATTTATTATTTTGCATACACAGAGCTATACGTACTACTTCTTTTACTACTTCTAAAGCAGGAAGTTGGTGGATAATGTTTTAGCTGCAATAATGGTAAAACCATTGTACACAAATAATATTATTTAGTATAACGCACCACCACCAACACTGCTGCTGCATATTATTTTAACTGTGGAAGGAAACTGTTTCCGTGCGGCAACAGCAGCTCTCACTCTCATTGTCAGTCAGTCAGTATGATATTCGCTCACGTTGTTGCTCAGTTAGTAAATAGCATGGCAATAAGCAAGAAGCAGCTCTTGTCGACGACGACGAGCTGAGAAGAACTAAAAAAATCTTTCAATGTGTGTGTGTGTGTTTGCCTGTGATAGTGATAATCTAACTAGTATATAGCCCAAACCAAAAAAAGCAAAGTTTACTAGTAGTGCTTCTCTCTCTCACTCTATTTTGTATTTACCAACAACAAAGTATACTTTGGTGGCGATGGTGTTCTTCGTGTTTCTCCTACACACAAATTTTTGCTTCTGTTTTGTTGATATAAAAAAGCTACTGCTGCAACTGTATAGCGATTGCTGATGAGGAGGATGGTGGTGGTGGTGGTGGTGATGATGATGATGAGGTGATATATGCCATCACTCTCTCCTGAATACAAATAGGTACATTCAAAGAAATTCCACAGTGTTAGAAACCAAAGCTAAAGTTAAATAAGAAAGAAGAGAGTTTGTTGGGGAGAGAGAAAAAGAAGTAAGAAGAAAAAACAATCAGGGACAACATATTTTTTCCCTGTGTTAAATGTTTGATGTATGTATGCACACAAACATCAAGAGTTGGTGCAGAAGCAAAGCAGCAGCGTGGCTTGTTGTTACCACATTTCACTCTTGTTTGCGTGGTTGGTAAGAGAAGCGTGGTGGTCTTGGTTAAGCTTTTTTCGTTGGCTACATACGTACGACGAGCGAAATCATTCATGTTGACTTTTTTTTATACTGCTGCTGGAGTAGTTGAGTTTCTCCACGAAATTTTTTCCCCTTCTTGTACTTCTGTCACTTATGTTCCATGACTTCCATCATCGTGTAAAAAAGCTGCAACACACATATCACATCATTCGTGTGGCAATACCAACAACATGTATAGCACATCCGTCGTTGTCGTCGTGCGTGGTTTATAGTAGATGACTACTTTACATCATCATCTTCGTGATTCACCAGCTTTTACATTGCATTACGAAAGCAAGACAAAAAACTTTTTCTACAACTTTTTCAACGCGATAAGCAAACGAAAGAAAAAAATCTCATCGCAGCTATAAACTGCAGTGTGGTATTGAATGTTCTGTCATTCTCTTTTTCTTCTTCTTCTTGATATCGTCACGTTTGCTTTAAAAAGTTGTTCTTTGCGACTATTATAGTTTGTAAGATTAAAGGAAAACAAGCAGATAACACGGAGAAAAAAGAGAATAGTGTGTGTATGTGCTGTTAGTAAGCTTGGGAAAAACCTATTGTATTTCGTTTAAGCAAGTAGCAGTGTCCTTGTGTGAAAAGAGTAATTGAGTATTCCAGAGTTTGATTAAGTGAACATTCTTTGGATAGGGAAAAATTCAGTAAATCGGCTGAATGGAAAAGATAGATAGATATATAGTAAATATATCTTCTTTAGCTTGTGTGTGGTGGTGGTGATGGTAGTGTTTTGTTTGGTGTTGGAGTAGAAGTTGTGGAAGTGTAAGTGATCATGTAAGGATAAGTGTGTATCTGTGGGTTTGTCTCTATCAACGTTTTGTGCTTAATGGTGCAGATCAATCCCGCAGTGTCATTTATCATGATGACACACACTTGCTGAGTGACTATACGTATAGTGGTGGCGATTGTACAAGAAGAGAGAAAGGGCTGTATTTATACATGTATAGTGGTAGCAGTGGTTGGTGATGCTGGTGGCGTCGGTGATGATTGAAAAGTGAGAATAATGGCACGAGTGATAGATAGAGGAACACCACTTGGCATTTTTTACCGGGTCAATGGTTATCAATAAGAGGGGAGAATATAGTGAAGAAAAGAGAGAAAGTTTGGTGAATGTGGTGGGAACTTTATCTTATCTCTGATCTGTTGAAAGCGATTGGAAAGCAATCCCTACCACACTGCTAAAACAATATACTTGGAAATATACCCTACATAAAATATTTGACGTTACTCTCGGACTATTTGTCTCCCACTCTGCTACACATATTTATTACTTGGCCAACATAATTTGAAGCGACAATAACAGCAGTATTAACAAGATGAATGCCACACAAAGTTGCGGCGGCTCTACCGCCGCCGCTTCTCCTCTCCCAACAGCGGAAATGGGGAGAACAGAGAGAAACTCGAGAATAGGCTCGTTATTCCACTGGAATGACAAAGCACTTGAAACTATTACCATGCTGGCGAAAATGACAAATCTGAGCTCGGGCGAGCAAGAAGTAATAGCCTCAGTCATAAAATCTGTGGTGGCATCCAGGACACTGGATGGTGATAATGATAACAATAACGGGAACAGCAGAACTTGTAGTAGTGGCGATGGTGAAGGGGGGAGAGAGTCTCGTTACCATTCCCATCATCATCATCATCCTCATGCACTGATGATGGGAAAGAAGGAAGTGTCTATTAATAACAACAATAACGGGGATGATGATGTTGTTGTTGATCATAAGGATGAAAGTTGTGGTAGTGGTGGCGGTGGTGGTGGCAGAGTGATTTTAAGAGATGGTGTGGTTGTGGATGAAGTGCGCTTTGGAGATTTGAGAATAGCAGTGAAAGAGGAGCCGCCGGGGAAAAGTTATTTGCAGCAACATCAACAACAAGAAGAAAGTTGTTGGGCAACGGATGCGGCTGGTGCTGTGAGCTTAAACTTTGAGTATAACCACGAGGAGGAGGAAAATGTAGAGGAAGATTATGATGAAGACTGTGCTCAGGATTTATCCATGGCCCGATATAAAGTATACATATCTACAAGCATATATACATAGTTACCTATAAAAGAACTTGCCACACTTTTTATCAAATATTCTCATTTTATCAGCAAGCTCACCTTCACCTGTCATAAAATGATTGTTTGCAAAGCTATTACTACTATTAGCAAATTCTCTTGTCTATAAATGATCCCTAGACAAAATGAGAAACATATTAATTTTTGGAAAACTTTTTCCCATTTTTACTTCCTACAACATTTCTTGGCTACTAATACTGCGTTAGAGTCAGGAAATACAAGTGTTTGGCAGTTTTTGTATAATAAATATTTAAGTACACAGCTAGAGAAAAACTTCAAAACGATGATTATAGTAATTACGTATTTATTACTATTATTTTTTGAACGCTTTTCAATGTTGTAATAAAAAAATAAACAATGGCATATTATCCTCCTATCCTCTTGTTATTATCCTGTTAGCTTTTTTATAAAGTCGTGACAGGAAAGACAGCTTTACATTTTGCCTTGAGTTTTGTTTAGGTTTTGGCAATGCAAATTTTTTTAAAAATTAAAGCTGTGGTAGGGTTTTCATAAAACAATGAAAAAAAAACTTGTTCCTGCTACTTGTATTCGCAATTTTGCATAAAGAAAATGAAAATTGCAAATGTGGAGGGAGAAACAGTCAAAAAGATAATATTAGTATTTTAAATATTTTTTAAATAATAAAACATTGCTGCAAAGTGTTAAACAATGAAAACAAGTAGCACTATACATACACTTATATTGTTGGACTTTTT
The DNA here is from genome assembly GCA_027743785.1 of Sinhomidia bicolor. NCBI lineage: Eukaryota > Metazoa > Arthropoda > Collembola > Entomobryomorpha > Entomobryidae > Sinhomidia > Sinhomidia bicolor. The sequence goes on from JAHZMT010002269.1 coordinate 29,570, forward strand.
TAAAAATAAGCTTTCTGTCTGCTTGTCTCTCTCTCTCTCTCTCGTAGTCGCTTACTCAACTTCATCAATGGAAAAAAAGAGGACAAGGCAACTAACTGTGTATTACGATATTACGAATCAGACAAGTATAATGAAAATATAATCAAGATAATAATGTAATGTAACAGACAATGATAATGCGTTTATAACGTACACACACACACAGTAGTATATCTCTCTGTTTTGTATTTATACTTTATATATTATGTACCTACACATATTTACTGACAATAATAGTAGTAGTATTTAGGTAAGCATCTTTTCTGTTTTATTCTCGGTGCAAAATATATAATAGCACAATGAAGCGAATTAATAGACTATAATGTAGCCGTGTGTGCTAACTAAAGTATACCTACGTATACCTCCAACAAAAGCAACGCGAATTTAGCAGCATTCTGGTGCTATTGGGCGGATAAATTACACTTTCATAAAAATAGTATAACAGCAAATACGATTAAAATGCTCTGCTGCTACAAAAAAAAGTTTTGCGCGTTGCGTGTATGATGTTGATGTTGATACCTACTATATCTGTGTACTACCTAAATATATATTTATATGTAAGCACATTGTATAAAAAACGCTGCTGCTGCTGTGATACTTTTGACGAAAAACGACAATGATGATGATATGATGTGCTGTGTTGCTGCTACTAACAGCATGGTAGATTCTACGATGATGAAATAAGTAATGTTGCTTTTTTGTGCTACATGTCTAGCATAAATTAGCGATATCACTTTTGCCAAAAGAATGTTTCAGCATGCCTATGTATAGAAGTAAAAATGACATGTGTGTGTCGTAGTAAACTACAAAGTGTATATGCTTTCTTACAGTAGATAAAGTCGACCATGTTCTAACTCGAGGTCTTTCTTTCTTTTTTTTGCTGTTTGCGAATAGAAGAGATGTAAAAGAGAGAGAGAGAGAGATGAGAAGGATGACACAAAAAAGACGTGTAACATTATTGTATTCAATGAGGCTATGTTATCGTATTGTTACACGCGATGAATTGATTGAGCAGTCGGAGAGATGAAGGATGAAGAGATTTTTTGATTGGAAAGGAAATAATAATGTACAAAAGAAAGAAAGGCTCAGTCAGTTTTGCATATGTATGTCTTTGTGATATTTAAAAAAGAAGAGGTGGCGTTGGAGGTACTTATTTGGATGACATGACATTTTGTTCGTGTTCGAGAAAGAGAGTAAAAAGGGATATTTCTTTTTAAGAGAAGGAAATTGGCTACAAGGTTGCTACAAACATCGTGGCACAGTGTATGCAAACTTTAACTTGAAAGATGAATATAGGTATTTAGGTAAATTATAATACAAAACTATATTTGGCGACAGGAAATTATGCATGATTTAATTTTGTAGGTGAATACGAGTTGTAGTGACAAATGGTGACTTTATAATGGCGTTATTGTAAACCTGAGAATGTTTTGAAATAATAACGTACAAACGATCAACTTCCGTTTTAATTTTCTCGTGCTTTTTGTTCAAAAGTCGTTTATCTAAATTCCGTATATAAAAATGTTATTCAAATAATAAAATAATCATTTATTAATTGTTTTTTTTTCTCCAAATTTTCAGCAGGACTCAAGCCAGTCGCAACAAGAACTCTCCTCAAGTCATCACCATTCCACATCATCCAGTTCAAAGCACAAAAGTGCAAATTATCAAGCCAAAGAAAAATCCTCAACACCTGTTGCACTCTACGGTAAGTGTTTTTTTCATTTCATTCCATTATTTCTACCTCTTTTTTATTAAATACGTGTGCAGGTACACTTACGCAACGTTAACCTTTGCATATTCATCAACCCAAACGATTTTCTGATGGATCCTTCTAGCAGAAGAAAAGTAATAAGAATTGAAATGTGCCAGCGAAGCAAGGGGAAAAGTAGAACGCTTCTTCCTGCTTGTACGCCTGTACGCACACCCGAGAAGAAGAAGAAAAAAACGTTCTCAATTTTGGCAATGAAGATGCCACCGAGCATATACGTATATCCTTAAAAATATATAAAAATGAATATATACATATTTTATACATGGATGATATGCATACATACATCATCCATTGCACACTTTCACTCCTTCTTTTTAACATTCAACTTTTCTTCTCATTTTTATTACGTTCCGTTGTCAGACTTTTCAATCTTGTAAATTATTTCGCTGTACCAGCCCCTTTTTCGAAATGAAGCAGTAGAAACGACTACTTTTCTTTTTACTTTTATTACTATCATAAGAAAAAAAAATTTGTAGAAAGAAATTAAAGCATTTTTGAATGGCAGCAGCAGCAGAGAGAGCAGGAGACGTGTTCAGTGTTCACTCACATACTTTATTTCTTCTTCTCTACTTGAAAGAAATCAACTTGAGAAAGACCTTGAGTCTTTTTGTCTATTTATTATTATCATTACATGGTGGTAAAAAAAGAAGGAAGGATATTTGATTATTAGAAGGATATTATTTGCGTGCTTTTGCTTTTCCACAAAATAAAATGTGCACTTTCCAAAAAATATGGCAAAAGCAATAAAGCAAGTACTCTTCTTAAAGTGTCCAATATTTGACGCTGCTGATCATATTGAATATAGTACGGCCTAATAATGTATACGAAATGGTGTATTTGCATTAATATATATAGCTACTTTTACACGCGTAAAAATCAACTATAAACACGTATAAAATATAATAATGTTATATTGTGCATTTAAAATGTAGTACAAAGTATATAAGAATTTTTTTTCTTCTTCTTCTTCTCTCTCTCTCTTTCACTGTTTAGTTTGATGAAACATTACTTTTGTGGTTGTGTTTTGTGTTGTGGTTCCGCTGCTGTGGAACTATTAGGTTTACATTTATGTATAAAGAACGTACACAGTTAATGTAGGCATCATGTTATTATATAGGAAAAATAATATTATGCTACATGGAAAGCAGGCAGGCTGGCGCTATGCGCTGCTTGCTGCTGCTGCCACCACTAACTGACATGTCTGCTGTAAGTGAGAGTGACTGTTTGCTATATAGCAGCATATACAGTTGGAAGCGACAACTCAGTTTTTTTTTCAAAAAAAATATAACTTCAATTGAAAAAGGTATACACACTATGACAGCAATGTATAGTAGAGCTATATAGTAGTATGCATGATGGTTTGTTGGGTGGTGGTGGGATGGGAAATTGTTACGTGTACGGGCACCGACTGTGGTGGCTAGTCACTCCTCACTCCACTCGCTGAGCACAGTGAGCAAGGAAAAACGTTGCAAAAGTAGGGTTGCCCTTTTTTACTCTCTTCACTTCACTACCTTCGTTGGTTAGTTCAAGTGCCATGAAATGAAAAGGGGTTACTTGCGAGCTCGATCAAGGAAGAAGGAGAAGAAGAAAAATAATAATAATAGCAAGTTGAGCTGAGTGAGAGACAGGCTGGGAGAGAGTATAATATATAAACTACGTGTAGAACATTAATATATGCATACAATTCGTTCGACGTGGCGGAAAACGTTATTGTCTATTTAATTGAAGTCCGCATGTATTTAGGTTTTTCTATATCTACCTATACGAGAGAGAGAGAGAGGGAGAGAGGAGAGAGAAATGAAATAATTTTATACAACTTAAAGCGGAAAGAATTGAATGTGGTTTGGTTTAGTCATTTTTGTCAGCGTCTTCTTTACCACCACGTATGTATGATGAACGGGCAAAATGAAACTTTCCACTGTACCAGTTTGTACTATACTTGTGGATATTGTTGCGTTTGCAGAGTTGTTATTAAAAACATGAGACAATGTGGTACTGATTATAAAAATACGTTTAATCAACTTTGTAGTAGTAGTAGTTGCCTCGTCGTCGTCACCATCCACCACCGTCATTTTTAAGCTAATTTCGCTGTAAGGTAAAAAAATAATACGCAGTTACGCGCTATGCTTTGCTTTCTTGGTAAATATATGGTTCTCTATCGGGTACTTGGACTGGATGAAGAGTGGAAAATAAGCGAAATGTTTGTATTTAAAAATAATACGACACTCGTTGACAAATGAAATATTCTGAAATGTAAATGGATGGAAATTATGTCACAATCACAACAACGGCAGCAAAAGCGGTTTTAGAAGAAAGAGTAGTAGTGAGTGAGTGGACATTAAGCATGAAATGGTTGTATGATTGTGTCACTATAAAGCTTACTCAGTACATACTCTGCTGCCAAACGTAGAAGCATAACTTGTTTCGTTCGATTTCTGCAAACTATTTTTGCTATATAAGAAGCATTATATATGTATGTACGAAAGGAAAAAAGAAAATATAATGTTAAGCTTTTGGGTTAGTAGTAACCATTTTATATTTGAAGAAGAAGGGCAACACAAAATTGGACGTTTTGTAGGCATATCAGCAATAAGAATGGTAATTATTATACTACTGAGGGCATTTATTTGCGGTAAAAGTTGTTTACCTGACTGAGAAAAATAAAATAAATACTTACCAAAAGCAAAACAGACTTCACGATAAACATCTATCTAACGCAAGGACGCTCTGTGTTCGTTTGTACGTATGTAGTATAAGTTCGAATAGGTATCAATAATGGTTCACGAGATATGAATCCAAAGTAATAAATTCGGTTGAGCGAAACAAGTGTTTTTTGCCTGCCATACAAATTTAGATGTTATCAGCTTCACGTAATAATATACACTTAAAGTCTAAGTGAAAGTAACTGGAGCTAGGAAAAAAGTGAAAGTAGTAGTAATAAACTCTATTTGATTCCGCAATGCATATTATCTAGGATCAGGAACTGTTTATCAGCCCGCTGGACCACTGATAGAACCTCACAAGCAATCCTCGTCAGTTCCCGCTGGAATCCTCCCAGAAACCGTGAGACTTCCACCGGATCTAAAAGTGACATATCAGACTCACCCTCCAGCGTCTGCTTTCATGGTCTCATCTCCAGAGACACAACAACAACAGCAGCATCATCATCACCACCACCATCATTCTTCAGCAACAAAGTCAACTGGTGGTAGCAGTTCAAAGTCTCACAAGTCGTCGGCAAGTGGAAGCAGCAGCGGAACGTCGCATAAATCCTCAGAGAAATCATCTTCATCACCCGCAGGGACAATCCTTCACCAGCCTTACAAAACTACTCCTTCCTCGTCATCCTCGCCCGCCCTCTCGAGAAATGTGCCGTCGACATTTTCCAGTACGGGGAGTGGATACGCAAGTAGCACAGGGACTCCGTTGCTTTCTCCAACGGATGTGAGCGCAACGTCCACACTTCTTTCTCATCATCACCATCATCAAACATCTGCTGCAGGTGCTTCTGTTGTTCATGGGTCTCAACTAGGGTCAAGTAGTGTTGGTGGTGGTGTGGCAAATGTTGGTAGCATATCAATGTCAGCGCATCATCATCCTCTTCATTCAGTCACTCCTGGAGGAAGTATTACCGTTGGTGGGTCATCCCAGCAGACACAAAATTCTGGTGCTCCGTCTTCCAGTGGCATGTTCTACACCACGACGAATTACGGGCCTCATAGTTCCCCATTTGCCCCGTGCAAATATCCAATCGTTCCACCTGAATCGTATAGGTAAGTCTACTTTACGCAATCAATCAATCAATAAACAATTAAATGCACGTGTCGGTACTCAGTAGTCAATGTTGCTCACCTGTTTACTGGTGGGTATACGGGGCGATATGATACTCAAGTTACTTTCCTAACCCATTACAAATTTATGAAAGTATTTATAGCTACCTGGAGATTTTATTTCTTAAAAGCATACTGTTTTTATATTTTTTATTCATATTTAACGCACTAAATTTTTCATCATGCATCATCGACCCATCACTTTGAAATCGTTGGATAAAGCACATTACCATCACCTCAAGGAAAATTACCAACATTATATGCGCTTAAAAGTGGATGTGTAGCATACTTTACGTATGCGTGATGTCTCACCCAACCTGTGCTGTGTATATTAGAATTTTTTGGCTCGCGAATGCTCTTTTGATGACAGCATATTTGGAATTAGAACACTACAAGCACAACGTATATAAATTACACACTGCAGTAGTTGCAGAAGTAGTAGTAGTAAGCAGAGCGTAGTAGATAAAGAATGACCTTGAGTGTTAGCTTGCGCAAGGAATCAGGAAAATATCATGTTATTAAGATGTCGTCCTCGTCCTCCATCACTATGAGCTTATATTTTTCTGGAGAGTGTGAGATAATCACAACTGACTCATCATAATTGAAAAAAATAATAATGCAAACGTTTCTTGCGATTTTTCCCGTTTAGAACGCAGTCCCCATTCCCCAACTCGTTTCTTTGTCCACCTACAACCCCACAACCTTCTCAGAGTTACTTCATGACACCTTTCTACACTCCACCTCTCACCCCAAATCCCACTCCAGGGATGGCCACAGTAGGTCCTAATCAACCACGACCATTGTCGCTATCTTCAGCAGCGGCTCACCATCCTTCGGCGGCGGCTGCTGCCGCTGCCGCAGCAGCAGCCTATTACCAACAAGGGGGACCATTATCTCAGCATCCTCCTCCATCAAGCGCAGCGGCTGCGGCGGCAGCTGCTGCCGCTGCAGCAGCTCATCTCCCAACCAGCTATTATATGCCATCTCCTCATCATTCCATTCATCCTTCAGCAGCACCAGGTTGGTCAGTATTTACCTTGTTTTTTCTCTCGTAGAGAATACAATCTCTTATCTTTAAAAAAACTTTGTGCTTCTGCTTTACTTTTTCTCTGCTGCATTTCCTGATTGATTGATATAAAAACGGTATCTTCTTCAGCCCTAACGTAAGTTGCAGATTGCTTCTTTCGGGACAAAAACAATATATTTTTTCTTCAAACTTTGCACTTTCTCTTTTTCATTTTGCCGTCTGTCCAGTAGTAGCCAGTTTTATTGTCAGAGGAGAAACCATGATGAGCTCCTAAAATATTGTTAAACCCTTTCTCCAAATGGTAAAAATCTCTTGTGACAGAATTATGACGAATAATATTTGTCATTTACATTTTACATCTAAAAATGTACATTTCAGTTTATTCCTTCTTCCTATATATGTTTGCCGTTTTTGCTATCTCTGCTTAATTGCTTTTCTAAATACTATGTACAGTTAAAAGGTAAACTGGGGGTACTTGCAAAGATTGTTAAAAAAGACTCTTAAGCACATGTAGGTTTTGCAACTTTGATAATTGCAGGACATGCTGGGCCTTTTCGTCCCAATCAGTCGTCCCAGCCAGCATGCCCATGCCCTACGGAATCTTATCAGCCGAGCAGCAACTGTACCAGCAGCAGCATCAGGCCGCCGCCGCTGCAGCAGCGGCCCTCTCTTTCCAGCGGTTCACATCCGGCTCCGGAGGCGGGTGCTAAACAGCCTAAACATAAGTCATCAACCAGCCCATCCTTAGTTTCAGTCACTGCCAGTCGTCCAAGTCGTAACAATAGAGAGACCCATTTGCAGCACCCCCCAGCTTGTATTACTCCAGCAGTAGCGGCGGACCCACCTTCTGGGATTCAAATTATTCCAACAACCACGGGTGATGCTCAAGCACGACAGCAACTTGAGAGTGCCAAGACGTTTACAGAACAGTATTCCCTACCAGAGGATATCACCATTACCCCAATTATGCCACCCAATCCTCCTCCTCCCCCAAGTAACCCAGCTCTTTTGATGCTTAACTCATCTGTTTCTGTAATTCTGACTTCAGCGCCGTCAAGTACGACAACTACAATGACCAACACAACGAGTAAAGCAAGCAGTGGTACTACTAATAATAATCATGACGGACTACTCAAGACAAGCAACGCTTGCAACCATTTGCCTAGCAAACCCAAAGAGAAAGACATTGTTCATGTGATCGACCCACGAAGTGGTCAACGGACCACAATTGCAAAGCATATCAGCAATAACAGTCGTATTGCTGGTGGTCTCAGTGATATTAATAACAAAAATAGTAAACCCCAAATGGGGAAGGACTTGTCAACATCCACGACAAAATTTGGTGGCGGTCTGGTAAACGCCAACAGTAGAACATCCAATAGTCGAATGGAAACAGTGAGAAAATTAAATCCAGATTTAGACGTGATTGTGATAAATAGAGGAGACTTTCATGGGAGAAATGACAAAATTGAAAACATTCAAACCATGAACCTGTCTACCTCTGGCGTTGTTACCACTCTTGCTACCCATTTACCTGAGAAGACACCTAGAAACATGACTGTAAACCAGCAGGGTAATCCAATAAAGGCTATGCCGCCATTGAAACCGGGTGGGCGAATAGTGCCCAACAAAACGCATCCAGTACCTTTCTCGGCAATTTCCAGTAGTGTGATGGGAATCTCTCCGAGTTCCAGTAGTCATCCTCATCATCAACAGCAGCATCATCCTCAACAGCATGGCAATAAGCGTGTAGCGCCGCTAGGTCATAATGACAATAATAACTTTCATCGAAACAACGGAAATAGCAGCAATAATGGTAACAATAGTTTACTGAGGGTGAACCAGAAAAAGAGCAAAGTTCACAAGAATCATCATGCGTCTGTTGTACCTCCAACCAATTATGTACAGCAGCAGTCAAACTACCAGCAGCATGTACGAAGCCCTCCTCCACAAACCAGTTCACCTTCGCTATCAACATTTCCCTCTTATTCCATGCCTGTGTTACCCCCTGGCATAAGTATTTCTGCTGGGAGCAGCGGTAGTGGTGCCCTTGATAACATGCAACCCACCAACTTGAGTAAAAAGACTTACGGAAACACTAACACTACAGTTAACTTTCAACAAGGTGTTAACAGATATCAGCAACATCAACCTACGCATCCTCTTAACGCTTCAACGGCAAAACAACAAAGGGTAAAGGCAATCAAGAGGTCGTTGAATGAGTGCATCGATGGATTGCAGTTGCAGCAGCAGCAGAAAAAGTTGAAAATGTTGGAGCAACAGCATGCAAACACGAATGGGAATGGCAACAGTAGGGTGGTCCACAATTATGGAAACGGACCCGCGGCCCTGTCATCATCAACGTCGACCTCTGCCAGAACTGGAATTTACAATGTAAACGGTGGAAAACCAATATTTTCTGGAGGGGCAATGGGAGCTACTTCACAACAGCAGCAACACTTGAGTCTTCATCAACCATCTCAATACCGGCAGCAAGTTGTGCCTACGAATTATAGCAAGTCTAGTAGACAGTTTCCACAAATTCCAGTGTTTGTCCATGAAACCTCAACAGCGGCACGAGTGCGAGGTCCAGACTTTGATCAGAAGGTTGGAGGAGGAATGGTAATCAATTCAAATGATGCGGTGACTGCAGTAAGTGCCCTTGTGGTGGAACCCTTTGACTACAGTTTTGCAAGCAGACATGTAGCGGCGACGTACAGCAACGTTATTAGTACTAATGGACTGAATAGAAAGCAGAACAGGGAGAAAGTAATGAATGTCATTCCCACTTCTCGGCCACTCGCATCCTACTCGTACGCTGAGGCTAAAAAGAAAGCGAACAAGCTAAAAGGAAGAGTGGAGAAAATGACTAACAACAAAGGAGGGGCTAGTGGCAGTACTGGTGTTGGTGGCTCCAAGTCAAAAATTCGTACAAGACTTAGTGTGAAGCCGAAAGGACTCCACAGCTCACAACAGCCTTTGGGATCTCGTAGCAGAAGTCGTCTGCTGAGAAAGCGAAGTTTGCTTTGCAATCCAAACTCAAGCAATAACATTAATAACCGGAAAAGTGAAAGTGATGGTAGCGTGTGTGCTAGTCGAAGTAGTTCTTCAGTGAGAATTATCTCGGGTGCTGGAGGTCAGAATGGGGCCAAGGTTGGAGGAAAGGATAGAGAGAGGGAGAAACCAAGATATACACAAGCGTTTATTAATGCCACAGCGGATTTGTATCAATACAGGCGAAAGTTGATTCTCCGTGTTCCATCTCCGAAGCCAGTGGTGCCTTTGATGATATTAGGAGGTGGTGGAGGGGCAACAGCTGTGTCCAATTTAAATAGAACAATCCCAATGGGAGCGGATGCGATTGCAAGATTTGGGGATGTTTCCGTAACACCACTAGAGTTAATTACGCCAGGGAACGAAAGAGCGGCAGCAGCAGCAACAACGACAAAAACAGAAATTCCCAGGGAATTGGCAGCTCATCAAATGGCTCAACTAGCCCGTTCTCATATTATGGGAAATCAGCATCCACTACCAATCCCG
>JAHZMT010002270.1:0-14970 GCA_027743785.1 Sinhomidia bicolor
AAGAAGATGGCATCAGCATAGCATCATGGTTACCTATTGTAATAGGCATTCAATGTTTTTTTGGTAAAAGTACGTACGTACGTGGTTGTTTGGGTGCATTGCTGCAACGCAAAGGTGCCAAGTGCCAGGTGCTTTATGGGAACGCAGATATTTTAGTGTGTTTGTTCTACTCGTCGTCGTCAGCGTGGTAGAACATGTAAGTAGTAGTAAGGCTTGTACGTGAAAGAAATGAAATGTGAATTGTCTATGATTTTCCTTCTTGTCTGATGAAGATAGATAATACTATGGATATTCTAAAAGTAAAGGACGGTAACTACGTGTCATCATCATCATCATTATCATCATGGTCGTCATATCATGCGTGATCCATTCTGTTTCTTTCTTTCTTTCTGTCTGACCGATGACAGCTAGTAAAGTGGTAGCGGAGAGTTCGTGAAAAAATGCAGTTGGTCTACATATTCCTATAAGAATATCACTTTTTTCTGCGAGAAAAAATACACAAGATAATATGGTGGTTTTTTAGTAAAAAGATGTATAAAATATATGCATAAATGAAAGAAAAAGCTATATTATGTTTTTTTCCTTGAAAATTGAAATTTTAAAGTATGTAGATTTAAAGACAATAACATGTTGGAAATTTTTTGTACGCTACCTATATTATGTAGGTAGTAATAATGTATGCACATGCAAGGAAAAATGTGGGATATGATGCCGAAGTCAACAGCACGTGTTTATAGTTTGTAAGCTTGTTTTCAAAGTTGTTTCATAATGCAATGCATTGGTCAATCTGTAAATATTTTTTATGAACAATTAATTTGGTTTACATGGACCCGTTTATAAATTTGGATTTTTTTGGAATATGAGTAGTTTTAACGGCATTCAGTTTATTTAATAATAAGAGACATTTAAGATTATAGCTACAAAATTTTTGCCATGGTCTGTTTGGTGGTAGTTGTGAGTTGTGACTATGCCGATCATCTTACTAATCTTATTGATTCTTTCAATTCGATAATCAATAGTTGTCCAACCAAATTGACAAAAATAACGTCATGACTTTCACTCTCTCTTTGTGCCTCAGTCCGCCTATCTGTAGCCAAATTTAACAAGCACTTTTATGGTTTTCGTTATCTTCATTTTCAAAAATAATTATGACATTAATCAACTTCACAATACTAACATATTGCCGTAATAAGTTCACTTACCTGTGAAATTAGCGTGTTACTACTACTACTACTATACATGCTTTCACTACAGTGACTTGTGAGCATATACATGGTCAGATGAGTAATGACCAGTAATAATAGCGCACACTTGCTTTATTGCTATGCTAGTCCAATTTATTCGAAATTTTTTTGGGCTAATAGACAGCTTCATTTCCATATTGGTCACGGTCCCATCTCTTGTAACTTATTACCTGTGTAATTATATGGTCACTTTTTTGAATAAATAATGAAGCCCGGCTTGGCACAAAGTAAACATTGTTGAATAAATCGTAGTATGATGATGCTCTTATAATACGCACACTTACAGATTGATACCTACTTTCCATCTAATTTATTTGCACCATTTTATTTACGACTTGTAAATATTTATTATTGGTCATTCAATCCCGATAATATCAAATATCACATTATCTCGTGGTCGTATACTGTACATCTATGTATGAAAATCCCATGCAACAATGTTATGTGATATATTGGGCAATTTTAGAGTAAAAGCCTTCATTCCATTAAATTCCATTCTAATCTTCACATAACTACCTGAAATACTTGTTATTGTAGTAGTCAGTAGTAGTAGTAGCAGTCTTTAGTACTTTTGCCATCCTCCTCCTAAATCCTCTCACGACGATATATACACGATGATCCTCATCTTGATCATCATCATCAACGCCATCAAAACAGGGACAGGTTTTTGGTTTTAATATGTAGGGCACCAAAAATGCAATGCCACATCACATGACACAGCTATTTGGTAGCAAGCAGCACAACCAACCGAGCCGTACAAGTACAGATACAAGTTTGCGCGTCTGCCTGTTTGTATGCACTCTTACTTTATATAGCTACCATTTTTTGATTTCTTTTCCCGATACCGTCTCCCTCTCTCCTTCAAGTGGTATTTAAATTTATCTGTACTCACCATCAAAATACATGCTTCCCCTTGTTTGGATATTTCTTTAACAAAAGTGTCAAATAAAACTGCCATTCATGTAATAATAAGCATTTTGCGGACATTGGCAGGCGTACACAGATCACCACTACAGAAAAGGCCAGAATTATAAGAAAATTCACTCTTCCGTAAAGCTCACTCTGGTCCATCTTCCCAATTTTTACAAAGATTTTTTTACTGCAACATAATATTTCACCAGTGAATAATTTTTTTTTCTTCTGCGCTGTACTTTTTTTACGTCGCCCTAAGACACATCCACGTATTAATAATGCCTTTTTCCTGCCTATCAAAACAAAAAACTGCACATACGTCTGTCTGCTGTGGCTGTGTTAAAGGTTAAATTTTACTGTTAACTTTTCACTTTTATAGGCATTTAAAATATTATACACAACCTTCTTTGATAAATTACGACTGACACGTAAAACCCTTTCCCTGTAGCAAGGCTTATACCTAGAGACGTGTACGTACATAAAGTCATTCATGGGTAATTGCTGTTCTTTTTGCTTTTTTGCGTAAGGGTAATAGGTTAATAAAACAAAAAACACAGTTGAATTTCAAAATACTAGGAAAAAAAGATAAGTAGAAAGGGATATATAATATAGTCGTTCGTCATTGTCATCGTGATGATCTTGTCTGATGATGATGATGAGGCAATGGCAATGTGCAATTATTTGAATATGAATTAGGTATACATATACGATTTTGTTTTTCCTGCTGCTGCTGTAAGCAACTTATGCCGCCGCAGCTGCGTCGTGTGAGGTAAAAAATAATATGTTTCGGAAAAGGATCTATTTCTCTTTTTTTGCATTTTGACACCGTCTATATTTTTATACATTTTGTTCTTACTAGACGAGTAGATAGGTAAAAAATTTTTTTGTATCTATCGATAGGTCTCAATTTGTCCGTAAGTACCATTTTTCTGCCAATTTAGCAATGAACGTTAATAACAGAAATGATGATGACTTGATACTCAATGTTCATGATCCCCATTAAAGATTCTTAATTTCTCATTTTAAATTAACTCTGGGTGTACACGCTGTGTTACGACTTGTTTTTTGTTGGTAAATGAAAATTAGTGCTAATGAAGACGAAAAGAATATTGAATTTATATACAACGTGAAAGGAGACTTAGGCGAAACACGCAAGCAAAATAGAGTGGAATTCTAATCAGATTTGTTCACTTTTAATTTCTATTCTTTTTTTTGTAAAAGTCAAAAATATCTTATTTATGGCTGTACGTTATATTTAAATTTGTAGATTTCATTGAAGACATTGCTGCTGCACTGCACCACTATTCTTGATATATTTATTCCGGTTTGTATTTTTTTTCTTGTCATTTGACATGTCATGACCAAAATATATTGTTTGAATATTGTAAAAACAAACTTTCTTTCAAAGGAATAAAAAACGCCATATAAACTACCTATATTGTACCTAATCCCTTATAATCACTTATTTCAGATGGGAATTTTTGTTAAGCTTTTTGTACAATTTTTTTGTACTTTAAAATCTCTTTGTTACATCCTTGGAATTTGTTTTAAAGCTGCGTGTCCTCTCTCTCTCTCCCTCTCTTGAGACCGCTTTTAAATACTTGGATACATATAGCAACGTTTCGTACCAGGCCATAACACAACAACAATGCCAAATGTACATATTTGGCAAACAAAAAAGTGCACACTTCAATCAATCGACTGTAAAAGGATTGTCCATTAAATGTGTGATCTATAAAAAAAGCTGCACATGTGCTTCAGATTAATAAATTTATGAAACGTTATAGTCATATAACTGCAGTACCAAGTTAAAACTTGAGTAAGTATTTTTTTTTTACAAAATGATACTTCATCTTTAGAGAATTTTCTCTCAAGAAGAACCTCTCACTACATATCGTAATAATAGCTATAAAAATGTACATGTCTAGATTTCTAATATAACAATAATATATTCTATAACCTTTTTCCTCTACTAACACCGCATTATTGACATATTTATATCATCTTATTATTATTATTATTTACCATTGATGAAAATCTTTCACCTTCTTCTCTCTCTCTCTCCCTTTCTTAATTTGCATACCTTATTCGGTAAGCCAAACTAATAGTCACGTAGACACGTAGTCACGATACGATTATCATAAAACACTTATTATACATACCTACATATTGATAACCCATCATGTGGGTAATTTTTACCTGTGCATTTTTATTTCATGCAATAAACAAAAAATTCAAAACCAAGTCATCAATTGAAAGAAACTGCTTACCTACATATACACATATATGTAACTTTTACTAGCTGTTATATTCTTGAACTTGAGCTTGTGGTGTATTTATTACTACGGATGAAAGCAGAATGCGTATAAAAAAAGAATAATAATAACGTCATGAATAATTAATGAGCTCTTGTCTCATTCCTTGTTATATTAAATGTGCTCTCTTCCTCTCAATATCTCATTACTTCCATATTAGCCTCGTATAATATATCACATTGCATTTTCGAATGTTTCTGTTTTCAAATGCATTAAAAATACACATATATTTATTTAACTTTATGTACATTATGCGTTTCTAAAATAACTACACAAAGGAACTTTTACACTACATTTAATAAAATTCACTTATGAAACAATATATTACCGCTTGTTCACGTAAAAACTCTATTCTCGTTTTTTTCATCTTTTTACTATTTTATAACATTCTTTTTTCTTACTGCTGCTGAAAGTAAAATGTTGAGACAAATCCATTCTTTTTTTTCGTTTTTGAAAAAAATGAAACGTGTTCAGTCATTTATTATTATTTCTACATATATTTCACAGGAATGAAAACTATACCTGCATTGTTTTCTTTTTTTCTTGTATTACCTATTATGCTGCAACATTTACATTTATACAGGTGCGTAGACATGTAAAAAAAAAGATAAAATAGGTACGTAGATTAAAGTTCTCAGGAAGAGAAGAAGTGATATATTGTATTATACCACATGTGCATATTATTCTAATATGGGGTTGGTAAGAGGGAAAGGATTTATAATTCTTTTATGCTTTTATGCTTTACTCTTCAAGTGGAAGGGGAAAGAGAGAGGAAACAAGTGCATTCTTTTACTTAAAGCAAACAAAACACTCTCTCAGTAAGTAATATTATTACAAGGAAATGATTCTTTTCTCTAAAAAAAGAAATAAATAAAACAGCATGACATGGCAGTGCAGTAATATTCCTAAAGTGCAATGAAGTAAAGCCATCTGATGATCAGAGGACAATAGCAGCATCAGAAACAAGTTCAAAAAGACAATTTAATTTTTATGCGTAAACACGGAGAGCTAAAGTTGGTTGCAGTAGCAGAAAGCGGAATAATAAATAAGGATGACGATGAGAATGCAGTATAGTAGTGGTAGCAAGGTGGCATTTTAAAATTCGACACCAGCTTCCTAATCATCATTTTTCATGATTAATATTATTACGGCTGCCAACAACAAATAGAAAATATCCGCAACACACGATATTGTGTAAAAGTGTAACGTAATGTAATATCAGAAGGAGCAGGAAAAGAAATAAAAAGAGTAATATGAAAACTTACAAAAAATGTTTTCTTTCAGCAGCAGTAAAGTAAGTAGTAGCATGAGAGCTTAAATTGAATAATTGATAACATACTTAATAAAAAGTAACAAGAATAACAAGAAAAAAAATTAATGCACCACACACAAAGCAAAGCTTGTATTACATGTCATCACGGTGGTGGTGGTGGTGGTGACGGTGGTAGTACGGTAAGAAGAGACGACAACTAGTTAGCTACCTACCTGACTGTTTCGTTTCGAAAAAGAAAAACGATATTGTAAAAAAACATAAATGTGACATGATAAAAAGTTGTATGTAGGTAGATAAGCAGTACTTAAAAATAGTGAAAATCCTACACACTTTGAATTTTTAATAAAAATTTGTGCACAAATTTATATTTAAAAAAAGAGAAAAAGACTTCATGTAAAGTCAAGCCAAATAAGTAGTGTAATGATAATAATAATAATGATATTTCCTTTCTGCACTCTAGTATTTCACTTTTGTTGCAAATTTCACCCAAATTTATTTTGTAAGTTGAGGAAAGATACAGAGATAGATAGAGAGGAGAAGAGAGATGTTAACTTTTTTTGATCGTGAGTGCATTCCACACATAGCATGTCGATAAAAATAATAATATGACACTTGAATGTGCAACGTAACAATATGTAATAATTCTCCTGTCATCACCCTCACAGTATATCGTCATCATGATCACTGCGGTGGTGATGATGGTGGTGGTGGTGGTTTGGCTAAGACTAAAGGTGCATTACAACAACTTTGTTTTTATTATTTTTTTTCATATAGTGTTCTAAAAAGCGCAGCAACAGCAGCAGTGAGAAAAAAGATTGAGTGAATATAACGCATTATTTTCTTTATAATAATCTAAAAAAGAAAAAAAGAGAGATCAACAAAGTCGTGACTGAATTGTTTGGGATAATATTGCTTTTCTGACACTTTTTCTTCCATGTCCTGCTGCTGTGGTTATCTTTAAGTCATGTCAAGAAAAGCCAAACCAAACGAAACCACTATTGACGATAAAGAACAGCCAAACATCTAACGTCAACTAGTCACTGGCCACCACTACTTCTACTACTACTAGCATTTTTTATCAAGCATCTCTTGACATAATCTGGTTGGCATTTTTTTCATTTTTGATTTAGATGTTGATGCTAATGCTATCACGTAATCGACACTTGAGATGATGGTGGTTGGTTGGTGATGATGATGACTAGGACGATAATCGTTCCGACATATTATATTATCCACAAAAGAATTTGTATTGACAAGGCATCAAAAATGTATAGAATAAAATGATAAGATGACACCTGTTGAATTTCTTTAAAATTTGTTTCTGGGTTTTCATATATATCATCATATCGGTTCGGTCTACGCGTTAGCTTGCTTTTGTTTGTGGTTGGTTGATTACATATTATTCATTATTTGTTTCGCCATCGTCATCATAGCCATCATCACCTCTTTAGATATAATAGGATAAATAATGTGAAAATATTTGTTTGGTGACTATAGTGATGATGATGACTATTAAGTATGGCGATACTACCTATTTCATTCATTTATTGTCTAGTCTTCAAGTTACAACAGCAGCAGCAGCATAATATAATAATAATAATATTACGTTGCGTGAGGAAATAGTAAAAAAAAGTATATTCATGTGAAGTGAAGGAAAACGAAAAAATAGGTAATTTTTTGAATCGCCTCTTTGCAACTTTTGTATTTCTTCTTCCTCTTTTTTTACGCCGTCTTCTCTCAGACTCTCATTACGATAACCATTATCATAACTGATTAGCCAATGGCATGGCCAAAAACCATTTAAGTTGCGTTTGGTCGGTGTGTAACTAAAAAAATGCTCCACTTTTTTATTTATGTAATATGCCTACTTACAGTGTAAGTCAATCAGATTGTAATTTGTAATTTTTATCTACTACTTCCCCTCACTCTACCCACTCTACACTGCACTCTCCGTTGCTGCTGCTGCTTCTGTAGTAATACTTGTAATGGTGATGAGAAAAGACTAGAGACCAAGTGAAATCTAAAAAGGAAATCTGTAGCGTGTACTGTTCTGCTCGCTTGTAGGCAAAAACAGAGGGAAGGAGGAAGTGGCCATTGACCACGCATAATCATCATCATCAGCATCGTCCCATAATATCCTTAGATGAGTAGTGCTAGTTTGTGTAGAGTTCCAAGAAGGAAGACAGTATCTGTAAACGACGACGACGACGAAGAAGATGATGATAAGGACATGCTGCTTGTTTACTATTTATCCACACTTTATGGTTCGTTAAACTTGGCTGGGATTTGACTTGACTCTCATCTTTAAAGAGAGATAGAGATGTAGACTCAACAGACGAAGATGATGATAAGGACATGCTGCTTGTTTACTATTTATCCACACTTTATGGTTCGTTAAACTTGGCTGGGATTTGACTTGACTCTCATCTTTAAAGAGAGATAGAGATGGAGACTCAACAAGGTTTAGGCAGGCATGAGTGGTCAATTAAGTGAATCGCAAAAACAACACGGACGCATGATGGCTTCTCTTTTTTCCTGCTGAAGAGAATAAAAAAATATATACAAAGCTTGTGTAAACCTTTTACTGTTGTAAGGATGACAATAATTTTAACTTTTCACCCATCTAATATAAGTAGTAAAAATATAATAAGCTTATATAAATAAACTCGGTGTTTTGTAGGAACTAATTTTTTTCAAAAAAAAATAAAGTTCCTTTTCCTACTTTTTTGTTGTCAGGCGGAAATGTGCAAAGAAAAAAAATTAAATTCCTCCGAAAATGTTATTACGCTTTTAAAACAATTTTAAAATTCCATTTACTTTTTTGTACCTATTTTAAAAACAAGTACCACTTTTTCTTTTCTTGAGTATATATTTTTTCTCCCTTATTCTACCGGTCAATCTTTTTTTTGCCGAAAATTACTAGACACAATTTTACTGTCACTTTTTTGTTTGCACGAAAGTCAAAAAATAATGTTAGTGAACTTGTAAAAAGAAGAAAAAAATATTAAGATATAAATTCTTTATAAAAAGAAAAGGCAAAAATGTGTAAATACGATAATTTTTGTGAACAAACAATCGCTATCGTCAAAAGCAATAATAATATTTGTGCCAAAATGCTGTCACTATATTTGCTATCATAAAATACGTAATTGTGAACAAAAATGCTTTATGCTGCATTTTTGTGTTGATTGAAATGACATGATGATGATCATCAACACGATCATCATCATCATCATCATCCCGTCGCCATCATAATATATTATTTTATATGCCTATGACAATTCACTGATTCACTTAAACAATCATCCACACAGGTATTACATCGCAGACAGACGCTATTGTTTATTGTTGTCAGTTTGGATGATACAATGTGCCATAATAAAGAATAAATTGTTTTGTTTATTGTGTGGATGGATATACAGTAAGAGCAGTCAGTCAGTCAGCAGCACAGCGTCGTCGTCAGCTTGCTAACTTTCTAAAAAGCTACAAAATGGTTTTTAAGTGAAAAAAGCCAAACATCAACGTAATTGAAAATGAATACCTGCACATGTGTGAAGCAATATGCCATGCGTGCATACATGAAGTAATGAAAAAAATATATAACAAAACAATGTATTACGCTTACGCTGCATTATTATTGCTTATATAAAATGATTTTCTTTTTTTTAAAAGAAAAACTCCTTTAAAGATTACCTATTCGCCACTTTCTTGTTCAGTGAAAATTATCTTTTTTTACACAAAAAAATCATTCAAATCATGTTATGGTATTACCTATATGACATGATATGGGTTTGGAGAGAAGAGCAGTAACCGGAAGTCAATAATAATATTTTATACAATACTATATTTTGTTCTCTGCCAACAGCACATTATTTTAAGTCCGTTGCAATATGTTATGATGATGAATATACATTTTATTTGCAAATAAAGAAAATAAAAAAGCTGATCACTAATTACTATTATTGATTAGCAGTAAGTATAGATATTTCTCTCTTTTTATCTTCCCTCTCTGGTGAAAATAAAGGAGAAGCTAAAAGCCATTCATTTTGAATTGATTAAGCCTCGTTGGCGCACATGCTCATAATAATATTAATATGTAGTTATAAAAGTAATATGCACATACGTACGTATTTTATAATTTTTTCCCCACAACTTGACTTGATGTACTCAGCGAAACCCTCCCTTTTTCTCAAACCCCAACAAGTGTAATTTTTCAGGTATCGTCACGTTCGTCACATTATAAACGAAAATGATTAGAGCTTCAGCTGCGCACTGAACCATACCGTCTTTAATGCTTGTATTATTACCAGAAAGATAATTAGTACCCGCGAGCTGTCATCAAGTCTTGTTTTTATTTTATTCTTTCCTTCTTTTTTTTCTCTCTGCTGCTACTCGAACTCGACTTCACTTGTTCAACTTTGAAACTAAAAGCACGTAAAAGGTGGACGTTTGGCGGAAAAATAATATTTTAGAAAATATTATAGTAACCAAGCAAAAAATCACGTTGGCAAAATAATTTCAAAAGTGCTGCAAAAAAAGTTTTAAAAATGTGTGGTGTGTGTGGATCTTTAATTATTTTAAAAATATGTTTGCTTATCGTCCTTCTTCTCCCTCAGCTTGTTGCATTTTATTTTCATAAATAACAGCGTTAGTACACTATGACCACTGTCAATACCACTTTATCAGAGAGCTGTAACATTTAATTTTTAAAAAAAATATTCCCATTTAATTTGCATACACAATCATTAATCTGCAATAAGATGTATTTACGAGCATCCTTCCTTCCAAATTTTAATGACCGTGAACTTGGTTTTTTTGAGTACAGTTATAGGTATTTGTAATAAATAAATAACGCATCCATCCGTAGGCACATTGTTAGCAGCAGTGAGAGTGGTGATTTTTTTTCTCTTAGAGATATTTTCAATTTGAAGAAAATGAAAAGGGAAAATCTAAAACCTATTCTTATTTTCTTCTTTATTGCCGATTGATAAAAAGTAATAGCAAATGATGATGTTGATGATGATGATCGACCAACCGATTGATTTTTTTATAAGCTTTGAATTCAATGCTGGGATTTGTTTTGTAGTGAAAAAAAATATTGTAAAGGATGCAGCTGATAATTGCAGTGAATGGTTTATGCATCTAATGATAATAATTTTGTAACCGTTTAACGGCCCATGATTACCCATAATAAGTGTCATTAACTGTAGAACGAAAAGAAAATTAATTAAAAATTGAGAGAGGCTAAAAAGAAGGGAAACGAAAAGTGATTTGCTATTCTCTGCTCATCCTATCCTGCTTCTTTAAAGCTTGAAAAAAAAGAAGAAGTAAAAACCTCATTCATTTTTTAACCCTTTTTGTGTTCTTGTTTTTTTCTTACAGATTCCTTTATGAATGAAGTGCAAAGGAAACTGAGTTTTTTTTCAAAGGTCCTTTCTACTGGCCAACCACATCTTGGAAAGAGAGCTAATTACCTACGCGGTATACACTATAGGTAACTTTTTGCAAAAATTTTCGCTAAAAATTATTAAAATGCATCATCAAGTGCTTTTTTTGCACGATGGTTAAAAACAGATAAATATGAATGTGTAGTAAACAGGGAAATTTTCTCAAGTACCTAAAACAGTTTAGCTACGTACATTATATACAGCATGTAAACTCAGCACGTAATTGTCGTTACAAAGCAATCATAATCAAGAACAACGGCACTACTAACTTTTCAAGAAAATAAAATCATAAGGGCCATAAAACAAGAACGTGAAATTTCTGTACGTTGCAAATTTGCAATATCGTCAAAATATATTATAATATGTAATATATGTGTAGAGAAAATTTTGAAGCAATTTTTCTTAAAAATATCTAGTGCACTTTTCTTTTCTTCTTTGAAACCAGACATGCATACAAGGAAAAAATGCGGTACTTAGTTGCTAATTTAAAGTGACAGTCGAACATCTTGCCAGAGAATGAAGAGTGAGGTGATAAATAGGAAGGCATGTATACTTTTTTGGCGGAGATGAGAAAAAAGAGAAAAATGTTAACAAAAATGGAAAAGATAATAAGTGCTTGCCACTCTTGTACGGATTTTTCAGATGCACTTTTTAATAATAAATAGGTGTATTGCATGCTGCCAACCGATTAAACAATTTAAAAAAAAACTGGTACACACTACTACACACAGTAAGCACTTAACTGATGATGATGTGACACGCTTGATTGATCTTGAAACTAAAACTTGTTTTTATATACGTTTTAAAATGAAATTTTTTGGTTAGGTAGGTATTGCTTCACCATACCAGCAAGACCAACGTCATCATCCCCCTCAGCATCAGCATTTTAATCACCTATTTGAACTCTTTGATTTTTTCTGCTCTGCAATATATATATTTTTTAACAAAAAATCAGAATAAAGCAGTGAAGCTGTACACTACCTCTGAGGAAATGCTTATGTTAAATTAAGAAGGTGCAATTGACATAATAATGATATGTGTACACTATTTATTTATTGTTTAGCTACCAACTTAAATAGCATTTTCTAATATGTTTGGCATTGGTTCAACAATTTTCTGTAGAATTTCCCTTGAAAATTTTTCAAGAAAAGGAAATTGTCATCGTTGTTTTTTTNCATAATAATGATATGTGTACACTATTTATTTATTGTTTAGCTACCAACTTAAATAGCATTTTCTAATATGTTTGGCATTGGTTCAACAATTTTCTGTAGAATTTCCCTTGAAAATTTTTCAAGAAAAGGAAATTGTCATCGTTGTTTTTTTTCTTACTTGCAAGTAAAGTAAACAAGGGTGATTGTTGTGGAACAATTATTTATTATTATTGCAGATGAAGATTGTACAGTCGTGATGGTTATTATAGGCATTATTATTACTACAATTTCTGGTTATAGCAGTAGTAGTTAAGTTAGTTGGTAGTAGTGATCATGGTTGTTGCACTGACTGACTGGTGATAGATAGATGGATGGTTATAGGAAGGAAATTATTATGGTTCTAGGTTAATCACATGCAATACTTACGCTGCAGTTAACAATGCAATTTTTTTCTTACGATTATTGAAAATGAATGGATGAAAATGAAGAGGAGCAGCAGCAGCAGCAGTAGAGAAACAGTTGGTAAGTTTAGTATTGTTATATGACGATGATGATACATTTAGAAAATACAACAACAATTGAAAATTGTTATATTGATAATATAATATGCATATATACATATGTATGTATGTATATACCTAGTTAGTTATAGCTTCTTGAATTTGACTTGACCATCAAAAAAAGATTTTATTTTATTTTATTTTAAATTCAATGTCGTATCGACGACGCCGTGTTCAGCTGATTGAAAACTGGTATTGCAACACAAAAATGAAATGAAGAAGAGTGCCACTTATTAAAATGATCGTCAATCATGCATCTGTAGTTGAATTATAATGTGTGTGTGTGTGTGCTCAGGTCTCTCCGCTAAAAAGATAGAGACAGAGAACCTGATTGAAAATTTGTGATGTGATGTGCATAAAAATTGGATGTTTAAAAAAATCAATAAAAAAGGAAGTAAAATGGTTTATGGGTAATGCAAAAAAGCATATAATACACAAGTCAAGTACTCTCTTCAGGTAATAAAATAGGTGTATAGTGGAAAATAAATAGTGGTCTCTTGTTGTGTTAATATGTTTTTGTACAAGAAAAAAAATAAAAGTTTCAAATTGTGTCTAGGTATACATACATGTTTATGGCGAGACTGCGTTTAAATTTTTTTTGAGATTATTATTATTATTATAGTATTATTATTACTGCATATATTACAACAATGATTGGTTATATTTTATGACATGATGATGAGGTTCGAAGTGGTAAAACAATGGCTGTTATATTTTTTTGTATAGATAAATCTCAATAAACCTGTGATAGTAATGGTGGTGGTGGTGGTGATTAAAAATGACTTTGATGAGATTCAGATTAGATTTTGATTTACCTACTCTCTTTTATACTAGCCATTAGTTCACTCCACACGAGCTGCAAAGATGATTATTGTTACTAGAGCAGAGAAGAAGAAGAAGAAGACACAAAGAGACAAAACCAAAGAAGAGAGCAATTAACAGAGCTAGACAAAATAATAGACTGAAATAAAGAGGAAAAAGAAAGCAGAGTAAATTATTAGATATATGCATGCATACATACATACCCGTTTAGAATGCAATTCAACTTGTCAAAGCAGCAGAGTAAGAGTCTTATTGATAGAAAATAAAAAAACAAAAGTGATTGTGATAGAGTACAAATGAATGAATGGAGTGAGAACAGGGAATATTCAACGGTGATTACGAACGTCACATTTAATCATTTTGTTGCGTCGATTATCACCTTTTGTTCTTGATTATTAACGGGGTATGAATGATTGACAGTGAAAATATATATATAAAAAATTAATTACACATTTTCTTCATTTTGTAATTCTAATTGTTTGGTTTTTTTGAAAAAGGGAAAATTTTCAATCCAGTGTATAATATATACACATATATACACACATGTATATTCATACTATAGCAAATTTTTCATACATTTTGTTTCTCTCGAGAAGAAATTAGTTCAAGTGTTTAAATATTTTTTTTTCGATTGCGATTGTAAATCCATACCAAATGCTGCAATGGAATGAATGAAACGGAAAAAGTGAAACTTGTTTTATTTGTTTGTTGCGTATTATTTACCTACATTGTTGACTGTACCCATTTCACTACTACTACTACTACATTTCTCTCTCCGTTCAATTATTAATGTAACAACAACGACAACTAGAAGAGAACCTCCTCTATAAACAATACATACAGCTTGTTGAATGAAATGAAATATTAGCAGTAAATGTTTGTCTTGTTGTTGATTTTTTTTTGTCGCACAGATTTCTCATTGCAAACCATAATAATGTCTCTCACCCAAGCGCTCTGCTAATTATACAAGCAAACTAACCAACCAGGCTAACCAACCTGCCAACCAACTACAAACATTGGCATAGTGACAGTGTGTAAATCTTATTACCACATTAGTTATACATACATACATACCTACATACTGCTATAAACTTACTTATTTATTATTATCAACATGCAAAACTAGTTAGTTTGCATAAGAACGGCTTCATAATGCGTTGTTATTAGATTTTTAATAACAATGTATGAAATCTAGCAACTGCTACAGTGACAATATCGATAATACTGTAAAAAAATATGTGTG
>JAHZMT010002271.1:0-17181 GCA_027743785.1 Sinhomidia bicolor
GCAGAGGTGATGAGAAGATCGCGTTTCGTTGTGTTGTTTATCTTTTTAAAATGTTAGGTCAAAAAAAATTTACGCAGTTATGTTATGCATATAGTAAATTGGAAAATAAATATAAAAAATAAAATCATATAAACTTTTTTCGTTAAAGTAAATATTTTGCAAAAAAACGTGATTATTTGCAAAGTTCATAATAATAATTTCCAAATCATCAAGATGAACAGTTAACTCCGGCAACATTATCACATGAGTATAAAAGTCAAATAAATTTAATACCTACACAGTACACACATTGCCTGAGTTTAACGCCATTTAACACTGCCCAAAAAATAAAATGTTTCTTGAGTCAAAAGATACATGAGTTTATTGGAAGTTTTGTTGAAAACTCTACTTACTAAGGTTCTACATGAGCTACTTTTGAGTTTGGAGAGTATTTATTGAACTTGGTCATCAGTTTTGAGAATAATTTTTGTTCAATATTTAACATTATAATTTATAATAAATTCAAAGAGTAGTAGCTAACAGCAAGGTTAGATTTGTAAGTAATATTCGTACACAACTCATATGAAACTATGCCGTCGCTCAAAAATTGTACATACAAATGAGCTGTGGTAGTGGAATTAGGTAGCTGGGTTTGCGAGATACTCATCTAATTAAGTTTTTGTACTAGTTAACACTCTTAATTGCACTGATGCTATTGTAGCAACAATTGCACGCACTCTTGAAAGTTGCGGTTTACAGGTGAATATACATACCTATGCAATATAGTTGACAAAAAAACGACTCATTGATAAAGTATCATACGGCATGCTTTTCTCTTTATTTTGCTGATTCAAGATTTTGAAAACAGCATTCTCGACAAGACGAAAATAGTGAGCTATTCGACTATTTAAATTAAACATATTTATATGCCTCTGCCATTCAAATGCCCAAAGTAATCAGCAGTAATCTAATCCACCAACGGTCTATCTACCTACAGCACCTAGCAGAGAATTGCAGTGCAATTCAATGAATTAGGTCTAGTTAAAAGTCAGATTGATNGTTAAAAGTCAGATTGATATGATATCTTATCTTATTGACGTCACGTTAATAATTTTTTTGTATTCCTTTGCGTTTCGTTGTGTCTCGCAAAAAAACTAGCAAAAACATTAATAATTAGTTTCCTTTCTTCCGCTTAAATACAAAAAATATTAATATTCGTACACTATAATATAGCAATTAACGCCTACGAATGCTTAAAAAATGTACAGATTTTTTTTTGAAAATGTTGATATTGATGTGTATGCCCTTGCAAAACACATTTTTGTTTAGATGTTTATCAACATTTTAAGCATACAGCTTATTCAGCACTAGCAATAGAACAGTATTTAAAAGTGTAGCTTGTGCCGTTACCGATCAGTATCAGCAGAGCACAGTGCGCACTCACACGTGGCGATAACTTGCCAACCCCTCAAAACACATTCCAAAAAAAGTAGCCATTTTTTCCGGCAGTTTAATTGGAATGTGCTAGCATTGAAATGCAAAAGTAACTCGTAAAAGTGTCTCCCTCTATTAAATACGCTAAATAGATGAGATGCCTAATTGCCTACTAGTACAAAGCAGTATAATAATTGCATAGCTCACCAGCTCAGTATGCCTCAAGCGTGCATTTCATAACGGCCAGCTTTACACAGTTTCATTGCTGTTTGCTATAAATGCTGGAGGTCGCATTAGCACATCTCTTGCCTTTTTCAAGACCGTTGGCATTAATAATGCAATTATTATTATTATGAGGCAATAAGAAAAAGAGTCAGCAGCAGCAATAGCAGAGTGACGATACACTTTGCAGTAGACCGGTAGGCGAGGCAGGATTGACTTCAACGCTAGTAAATACTAGCTAGATTGGTGTAGAGGGATATGATCGACTTCCAAAGTTAGTGGAGACCTTTCATAAAAAGTGTACAGGTAGCATCGTCATTAACATTAAATGAATACTCGCAGCTTCTCACGATAATTTTAAACTTTTCATTAGAGCAAGCTATACTTAAATAATTATGATGGTATTACTCGACGTAATACGTACAAAGTTGCAATATCACAAGTGCAGCAATTAGCCACTTTGCTTAACTGTGAACACTGACTGACTGACCCCTTTCTTTTCCTCCACTGTCACTTGCGCTAATGTACGTACCTATTAAATGCTAATAATAATAATAAGCAGTGGCATCACAAAAGAAAAAATGCCTCTTGATTGGTATGCGGAGGAATTTTATAATAACTACCTATTAATAAAAGAACTCTAAACTGTTATGGAATGTACTGCATGTAGCTCTATAATAACTGATAGGATATTAATGATTCCTATTTTTAATATGCAAACCAAATAATTTGAGGAGATTAATAGATTAGTGGAGAGAAGCTGATAAACAGAGAGCAGCGCAGGTAAAGCTCGTTTTATATCTCCCATCATAAAGTCTACATTATTTTATTGCATTGTAGCAGCAGCAGCCATCTCTTCATTTATTTATTCTGCTGAATACACACAAACTACAAGCTGCCTTTTTATTACCTACGCACATTGCAAATTGCAATAAATAGTAGACATATGCATGCTACTACAAACAACACACTCGCTCTAATCCCGACCACCAAAAAAATGAATGACTCAAATTGTATAAGAACTCATATTGTGAAGAACATAAGAGCGGTTACATATTATTCTTTTTCGTTGCAGTTTTACCTGTGTAGCGAGTTTCTTTTGAATGACTGATCACTCATGATGATCACGATGGTTCACACACAAACAGTAGCACTGTTTTCAGCATTATCATGCCGACGTTCATTTTGAGAGAATTGAAACCTTCTCTTGTGAATGTGAGTTACTTTTTAAATACAAATTGTACGAACAAAAGGAGATAATGTGGGGAGAGACGCCTTCAAAGTAGCTCTCCTCCACCACCACCACAGCAGCAGCAGCATCATTTTCATCGTCACAAAAACGAGAGAGGTAATCCACTATCGTTTAACAATGAAAAGAGTTGTTGTCATTTTGCCTACTCCACAACTAAAACGACGAGTATGACGCTGATGTTTGTTGTGTCGGCGGCTCACTGTCGAAACAATGCATTTCAGCAGAAAAAGGTCTCCTTAAGGGGACACCACTAACAACAATGTGACGCGAGCAGAGAGAACAGAGAGTAGACGAGAGAGTGTAGTGTGCAGCAAGCAAGGAGCACCTTCTCGTCCTCACTACTCCTTACTGCTACACAAAAACGAGAGAGGTAATCCACTATCGTTTAACAATGAAAAGAGTTGTTGTCATTTTGCCTACTCCACAACTACAACGACGAGTATGACGCTTGTGACGCTGTTGATGTTTGTTGTGTCGGCGGCTCACTGTCGAAACAATGCATTTCAGGAGAAAAAAGGTCTCCTTAAGGGAACACCACTAACAACAATGTGAAGCGAGCAGAGACAACAGAGAGTAGACGAGAGACTGTGGTGTGTTGCAGCAAGCAAGGAGCACCTTCTCGTCCTCACTACTCCTTACTGCTGCATCACTCCAAAACCAAATCCCATTGTTTAGCTGCATTGCACATTACATTTACATTATTGCCATTATGCTCGCTAATGCAGTACCTAGCTGCCAACAATAACATGCATGCATTTTGCCTACTCTGTTGACGCTGCTGGCTCAACAACAATACGCAGCACCTTAATAATGCCAAGCGCCATTCATGTCGTTGTTGACTGGTGCTGTAATAATATTAAAAAATGTGTTACGTCTACGCACCAAACGCGCTTATCTTTTGGCTTACCTTTGAAAAACATATTGAATTCTCAACGCACCAGCCCCACTGCATGCACATAGCACACATGGCACTAGACAACCTTAGCTCTGCTCTTATCCTTCACAACCTTTTTCCCCTCCATTCACATCATTCTACTCTGCAGTAAACCAGCTAATGGATGCATATTACCATCTACTATCATCATCACGATGTGATGAATACTTTGTTATTATTTTTATTGTTGTTGATTTTAAATGCTCTCTGTGTATACGCATGCATGTGAGTGTGTGTGGCTGCAGTTTTACAGGCACAATGATAGGGAGTAGTAAATAAGGAGTAAACTCACTTTCAATCTCAAACTGCTCGGGATCGCATTCATGAATTTTGATTTGCAAGCAACGCTTTACATTTTTGTGTAGGCAGTGAGTCTGCAGCCGTACACTTTGCGTAGCGGTGGCCGCTAAAACAAGAGTAAATCCTCTCGTTTTGCATCCATCAACAACAACTAATTCCTATTCCAAAATAAAAAAATAAACTAAATTTTACAGTGAGCTGGTGGTATGAACACGCTAACTCAATTTGTTTTAATAAGCGAAAAACAACAAGTAATTGTCATCAATTAAAATTGTGCTGTGCACACATTCTTGGCATCGGTAGAGGAAAAAAGGTGCCTAAAATTTAAAAAAATAATAATAAAGACTGTGTATTGTTATATAACTGGATACTATAATGTGGTATAGGAGCAGGTACTAAATGTTTACATGTGCTAGGCTTTTCTTTCAAAGAAAAGAAAACCTCTGTTTTTTAATGCACAAGTAACTGTACGGCCAGCATACAATCACTATTTTTATTGTTGTCATTGTTTTAAAAGGAGAACCTTCAACGGTTCACTTGTGCGGGAAGCACGTTTTCAAGTTTTAAAAGTGTAATAAACTGACAATCAGAACGGAAATAAAAAAACTGCATCTTACTCTTAAAAAAGAAACGGATGAGCGTTGTGAGTGCCGTTGTTGTTGTTGTTGCTGATGTATTTTCTGTCAACATGCCAATCACGGCGGTGAACAGTGTGACGACCTTGGCAGGATAAGTACGCATTGTTTTTTATGTGTCGTTCCTCACAAATTTTGTGAATGGGAGAGTGTGTTTTACAAATTATCATGGACAGGTAGATACTTAAAAATTGTGAGACTACAATACATATATTCAGTGTATTAACGCTCAGCACACAAGTTCAAGCGAGAATTAAGGAAGACAAGAAAGAGTACAGAAAGAGAGGCAATAAAAACAGAGAGCTATTTCAAACTTGAGTAAAGCTGACATTGTGTGGGTTTTTAAAGAGAACTGCTGCTGCTCTTTATATCTGCTAAACACGTTTTTATCATCATCAAAAGCAAAAATAGCAGAATGATGTAATGGTGTCAGAATTGAGAAAAAAAGAGAATTTATATCTGCATTATTTTTTTCTTCTTTGTTCTCAGTTTCAGACACGTTTCAACTGCAGTAGTGGTGTGTAGTAAAAAATGGGATGGAAGGTAACAGCCTTTGAAGGTCGTTCATTTCCACGCACGGTTTTACACCACGACGACATGTGCTAATCAAGTGCGCTTTGAAAATAAGCGGAGTAAAAAAATAAACAACTAAATAGCTTTGTTTACGAATTTACGATTATGCAACAAAAAAAGTTTGTAAACTAATCCATTCTTTTATATGCTCTCTGTACATTCAGACGCGCAAGCTAGTTTATTGACTGGGAGCATTTGCAACGAAAGCTTTGACAAAAATTGGCAAGCTGCGTTGATCAAGAACAACAAAAACATTTTTTTCTGTGATTTATCAATTTAGTTGACTTTTGTTTCTATTTTACTACCTGGATAAAAGGATATTAACTTAATTGTTTTAAAATTTAACTTTTCTCAAAAAAGAGCTCATCACTGACAATTAGTTTCACGCAAAGTTGTACCTGTTTTTATTAAAAAAATTGCTTCAACCTTACTGCTCGGAAGCCAAAATTGGACATGGTTATAATAATAAAAGGAAAAGACAGAGTAAACAGCGCGCAGCCATTGGAACACGCCTTGTGACTTTATTTTTTAGCAATGGATTTGTTGTGCGCTTAAAAGAAATCCTTGTGATTATATCTTTTGTGATTACTTCATTTTGCAACAATTAACATTCAGCCTGACACGCGTGCCTCAGTTGCTAGTAAAGAGGGAGACATTGATTGCTATGCAAAATCATTTGTACTTTTGGCTTTGAAGAACTCGCAAAGTTATGACAAGTGCCTCTTATTGGATGAAACCTTCAAAGGGTCAGAGAAGAAATCCCGTGGTATCACTGCCACCGCTCATGGATAATCTTAATTGGGAATGAATATAATGAGCTCCATGCCTCATGCTAATAAGGTAGGCGCAATAAGCACCTCTTTTCATTTCATTTCATTTTTTTTATATTCGCAGATCATCATTTCAATTTTGATCATCATGCCAGCTCATAAAAAATATTCTTGTTGTTCTGCGAGTGATTATATAATCGTAATTGCATTGCCTGCTGCTTCTACAATAATATTACTTCAGCGGACGGACGTGACAGGCGTTATATAATAATAGTAGTAATAATAATGATAGCTTTTGGTTCCGACTGTAATGTTGTGCTTGTAATAAGAAGGATAATAAAGTTGAAGGAAGAAGGTGTACAACTCTCATTGTTTCTCTTTTACAGTCTTCACGTTACAACAGCGCTCTTCGTCGTCATCAAGGAAGGGAAGGTGTAGTAGTGAGTAGTGGTAGCTGTTGTTGTTGTCGCCAGCAAAGAAAAGTCCTCCTAATAGCAGGAGACCTTAAGAATTTGCCATGTTTTTTGACAAAAAGGGTCCCAGGGATTCCTTATGCAAATTAACTGCTTGCAATTTTTTTCGCGAGCGCATAAAAGAGAATGAGTCGAGAGCGTGATGCCGACGACGACGATGATGATGATTTTGTCGTTTCAATTCATGCAACTTTTGCACTTATCCTCAAATACAGCAGCAGTCACCACAAAAAAAAACATCAATTCAACCGTCACATTTCATTTCACAGTAATAAATTTATTGCCTACCAAGAAGTTTTTGCATTTGCAAAAACTTCTTCGTAGGTAAGTAAGCTGCTTGAAAGCAGAAAAAAATCCCTTTTAAAATTGCATTTTATGCATAATAATAATAATGAGAAAAATATTATGCTGCTTTTAAGCTGCTACTACATTACTTTATTATTATTATTAACACTACACTACTTTATTTTTTATCATTTTAATTTTACCAGCATGCCGTGCTGCAGTTTCTGCGTATGCTGCTGTTATGTTGCTCTGTTTGTGTGAGACTTTTTTGCTAGAGCTAATGTCAGAGAAGGACCAAAGGAGCAGTAATTTCTAGGCACAGAAGGCCAGTTCTACCCTTTTTAGAGAACTAGTTCCTCCTTGAATTCGCTTTCGCACCAAAAAAATAAACTTTTTGCACTTTGTATGTATATATCTTTGTTTGTATTGTACAGTAGTACAGTATAAGTACATATGCTGAAAAATATAAAAAAGACACGACAGCACGAACATGCAATGTAGCAAAAATGAATAATAATAATAATCTATTTAAGTGAATGTCATTTTTAGCAAAGAATGCAAAGTATATTAAGTAAGAAAGAGTGTACAGCCCTCGACTGCTGCTCTTTTTCTCTCCACTTTTTGCTTTTGTTGTTGTTGTTGTTGTTATCACCACAAACCGTCACCAACCACCACCACAACTTTGACAAGAAATGCAAGGGAGATGATGACGATGATCGTAAAATTAAGGTGGTGTACTGTACGCTAGTATACCAAGTGAACTGAGCAAGTACCATTCATTCATTTACTTTGTATTATTGCCTACAATTAGGTACAACAACATATTTTATGAGTTTGGTGCAGGCTGCTTCAACTTTGAGTAAAATAATGATATTTATATTTCTAAGGATAACATCACTTCTGTCTGATTCGTATACACACCGCGCGCCATGATGAGCGGTGTTGTTGTTGCTGCTGCTGTCCTATTGTCAGACAGGCACTGAACTAAATTATTTGGAAGGATATCAACCATTAAAAATGGAGGATATTATATTTACAATTATTATTTGCAGGACTCTTTGCCATGCACACAGGCAATGCGAGAAAGGTATGCTCTGTTTGGAGGCTTTCAAAGTTATGTAATCGCAGAGGAATACGCAATGAAGAGAAGAGGCAGTGCAGTGCTCATAGAAACAGAGACAGGGCACAGGTAAACAGACGCGACGCTATGGTAAATAATATCGCTGTCACTTGTCGATAAAGCCGAGTATTTCTGAAGTCGTCATCATCATCATCAAGTCAACTGTCAATACGCATTTATTTTGCGACAAGCGAAAAATTACTTTGCTTCTGTCCACCTCATCATCGTCGTCATTTATTGCTAAACGTTCTATTTTACCGTCAATTTTTATACTGATCAAAAATAGTTGCTGTTCGCTTACTTTGTTCAATTTTTCTTTTCGTTTCTACCTCTGACCACTACTCTTCATCATGGACTTTGATTGTCATTACAATATTGTGTCCATCATCATCAACGTTGGAGGACTGTAGGGTATCATACACAGCACACGTCACTTCATTTCTGCGCCTGCTTCTCCACACACCAACTTTTCTACTGTAATCGCCATTTTGATCAAATCAGATCATCTCGTGTAGAGTAAATAACCATTCGCAAGCACACAATGCGCATCGGCATCACTGGCATTAATCTTTCAAGAATTAGATTATAATCGAAAGTGTGAACACTTACCACATTATTCAAATTAGACAAGTATTTCCCGACCTGTTGCCAGTTCGGGACAAGAGCGCAGCGCAGCGACGAATGCTCTGTAAGCCAGTCGTCCCTCTCTTCTACTCACAAATGCAAATGACCCTTCTCTCTCTCTCTCTTTTGGAATTTGGACAATGAATTATTGCAAAAATTGTTGCATAATGTTTACTGTGCCATTGTATGTACATGCATACCTGAACCACCAGCACCGCCACAACAAAGGACAAGTTGAATAAATGAATTATTGCAAAAATTGTTGCATAATGTTTACTGTGCCATTGTATGTACATGCATACCTGAACCACCAGCACCGCCACAACAAAGGACAAGAATGCTTTAGCTTGACTTGAATTAAATGGACACAAGAAAGAAATATCTATTAACCGTCGTCTTTTAACGTTGTCCATATCATTCAAAAGCATCACTTGATATTATGCTGATAGCTGAAGCCACAAATCATAATCTTCCTTGTGAAATGACACGTATTATTTCATCAACAACAACAACGGATATCACTAAAAAATTGACGTTGTCCATACCATTCAAAAGCATCACTTGATATTATGCTGATAGCTGAAGCCACAAATCATAATCTTCCTTGTGAAATGACACGTATTATTTCATCAACAACAACAACGGATATCACTAAAAAATTGTCATTCTTTTTACTTTGCAAATAAGATTATGTTATGCGAGCGAGAGAGTGAAGGAGATGACCAAGAAGATATAAATCAAACGCAGAGAGTTTTAGAGAGGAGTCACAAAAGACAATCAGCATTGTTAGCTTCCATGCTCTTGTACTGATGATGATGAGTGCAAGCGAGTCTTGTTCGGTGATTGGAGACATGCTTCGTTGATTAGTAAATATCACTATATGCTCCACTAATACCTATTTCGACGACGATGATGAAAATATTTTACAATTGGAGACATGCTTCGTTGATTAGTAAATATCACTATATGCTCCACTAATACCTATTTCGACGACGATGATGAAAATATTATATATTAGTCGAGTTAAAAGGTTCGTAGATTCGTAGCGTCCACATTTTTTGTTGATGTAGTAATATAATTATGACGAGGATAGCTCATAGCTCCCGTCATCCCGTTGTAAATATTATTGAACAGCAGCAGCAGTATACTCTATTATAATCTGGATTCAATCAAAGCAAAACCATTACAGCAATACTTAAGATGATCATGCCTCATATAATTATGCCAAAGAACAAAGAGAGAAAACAAGTTGAGATGAGATTACAATTGTTTATTAAATTGTTGTAAGAAATCTGGATTCAATCAAAGCAAAACCTTTATAGCAATAAGATGATCATGCCTCATATAATTATGCCAAAGAACAAAGAGAGAAAACAAGTTGAGATGAGATTACAATTGTTTATTAAATTGTTGTAAGTCTTGTCATGGATGAGAGAAAAAATAATATTTGCATTATATTTTATATGCACACTTGAATAATAGGAGTAATTGTTGTAGTCGAACAAAGCAACAATACAGGCATAGTGTTTGTTGTACAGCTACTAGTAAAAGGCAAGAATGCTTCAAATTTAAAATACAAATATTTTTTAAATCATTCAAAAATCAAGATTTATAGAAGGGCCACCAGCGTCGTGTGATACAACGCTTTTAATATTGATGACATATTTGATGATGTTTGCATGTAAACGAAGCTGTGTAGTAATGACTGCACACCCTTCAAAACAAAATATAATTATGATTATACCCAAGCACTTATCAACTTCCTTGCCTTCATTATCATGTCTTCTCGTTGCTCACTCTTATGATGATCATCAATATCAATGTGAACTCCAACAGCTACCAAATTACTCTCCGCAGCAATCACTCGCAATTCTCTCGTACTGCCATTTTAAATAAACAAAAAAACAATTAATAATAAAAATAATAATTTCAAGGAGTTAACCAATCAAATAGACAAACGCATTATTTATTTCAAATTTCAATTATGAGCAACAGACCACGACACACACTCTACCACTGCCCGCGTATTTTTTGTAATCTGCTGTACGCATGTCTCCACGTATAACAAATTTATTTATTTATGCCGCAAGACATGCTCCGTTTGAATTCTGCATGCGTGCTCGCCAGCCAAAAGAAGGACTGTGCTAATTTCTTCTCTTTATTACAAAAGCTACTTCATTTACAAACTCATATCTCCACTCAGCTATAAACATACTCGACCACCACCAAACAAGTTAAAAAATATTTTTAAAATATTCATTAATTGTTATTGTCCCTCTCGCTGTCTTGCTTAACAACTTGTCATATCGATCTTTCGGTAGGTATTACCTAACCTGACTCTATAATTTGAGTGTAGAGTAGTATCTCCTCTACCACCACCGTACATACACTCCATTTTGGTAGGTACAACTGTACAATTTTTTTTCTTCAAAAAATATGACGTTTTTGAGAGGGAAATTGACAATTATTTTTAGGCATGTTTGTTGACGATTATATAAGACATTATAATAATATGAACGTTGCCAAATGTAAAGTTATTGCCTTATTACCAACGGATGAATTTCAAGCTTGACACAGTCCAGCCCAGCAATATCAAAACAACAAGTTTAGCAAAAAGGGAAAAAAGTAACATGCTAAAGGTGTGCTATAAATATACCTACAGAATAAATAACAACAACATGGGTAATGAGCCACCACGAATTCCTTTTAAAATGATGCCGACGAGATGATGATTTTGAGCACCACTTCAGGTATGCCTAACTGTCGTTTTATTAAAAATGTACGTAATAATGGCTGTATGACCAATGGGTAAATAAGCCGATAAGGAATATAATTATGGCGATGATATCGCACTTTGCCTGCTTATAGTACTAGCGACAATAACTGCGTGCAGAATTGATAATCAACAAGTGACAGCAATAAATTTCCGTTGTAGAAGAGCGTGTTAGAACAGATGCATTGCTGTTGTCGTAGTGGTAATAATGCAACAAGTTAAATGAAGCTGTACTTTGTACAGAGAAACTCCTCCCTTCTCATCATTCTCTTTTTACCACATTGTAGCTTTTAAATCGCGTATGGAAAATTTTAAATAAACAACTCATGCAACAAGCTCATCCATCTGAGCAAAAAGTGAAGAAGAAAGGGGCAAAAGGCCAGCATTTTCAATAAAATCATCTTTAACTTGCAACAAAAATAATGTGTGGGGGTTGTCGTCAATCAAATTATAAGTATGACGATGATGATGACCATCGTAAAAAAATCCTGCGGAGAGACCATGCAGGCAGATTAATTTTTTTCTTCGAAAAGATAAAGGGAATGTTTGTGTAAGTGAGCAACGTGTCACACGAAAGTAAAGTGCACGGTTTACACCGCTCTCTGCTCACAAAAGGGCACACAAAGAAAAGAGGATTGTGAATTGTGATTGTACTCTTTGAAATAGGTTATTGGAGATGGCTGTTGTGTTGTGAGGCTTGTTTGTGCTGATGATTATGCAAGTAGCACTAGTGTGTAGTCGTGTGTTGTTCTGATGATGCTCTTCTTGATTTGCATGCATGGGTCAATAATATTAACAAAGAGCAACCCCAGAAAGCTTTCTTTGTGTCGCTTACGATTATCAGTACACTGATGATGATAACACTCCATTCTTTGCCATTTACCACGGAAGAGGAACTCTTTTAGCACACAGATGGGGGACGCTCGCTCTCTTCTAGCCACCAAAAATATACACAAATGTTGCCCATACACAATATTGCAGGTAAAGAGCACACATTCAAAACCATGTGCATCTAGCATCAATGTAGCTAACCAGACTAAAATAAGTTGAGAAAGATTGAGCAAAGATCCTGTTGGTTTATTCTAATGTTTTATTGGTCAAATAGAAAAGTTACAGCTTCTCTCATTTTTTTTCGTGTGTGGGTGCTGCTGCCGCTATCATACCTACATGGGATCATCACAATAAAAATAAGCCATAAAAACCCTGTCTTTTTACTTGTTCTTTTTTTTGGTTTACTTTTTTAACTTGATTACATTTTGTCTAGCAGAATTATAATAGTGCAAGATAAGATGGGCAAAGTCACTTTTCTAATAACTTTTTAAATAAAAAGTAGCATGAAACAGTGGTTGTGTGCGCTAAATTACTTTCAAGATGTCTAAACTACATCATCTAACATTTAAATGCATGCAAACTTAGCAAGTATCGCCACAGTAGACAAGCTTATACTTGTACTCGACCAACTCAGCGTGTAGTCGCGTCGCAGTGGAATATTCAAAGTATTAGTTTTTTATTCTTTTTACACCCATGTATGTTTAGCTACAATCACGCAAATAATATGATATTATTAAAT
The DNA here is from genome assembly GCA_027743785.1 of Sinhomidia bicolor. Taxonomy (NCBI): domain Eukaryota; kingdom Metazoa; phylum Arthropoda; class Collembola; order Entomobryomorpha; family Entomobryidae; genus Sinhomidia; species Sinhomidia bicolor. The sequence goes on from JAHZMT010002271.1 coordinate 12,945, forward strand.
TGCATTCATTGTTGAGGGACGATGAGCAGCTACGAAATTGTCATCGAGAATGTTGATGCTGCTGAGATTGGACAGGAGAGAGTTCCCTCTCAACAAAATTTACCTTTTTGACTTCTTCTTCCTTACCTATATTTGATCTCTCACCAGCCATTTGCTTTTATTGCTGCTTCGTCTGCCAGTATCTATTTCCACAGTCTTGTCACATCCCATCGTCATCATCCCAACATTCGATTTTCGATCAACAAAGTCGACCACGAATTATCGTAGGCATTTTTAATGAATGAATGACATGCTTTGCTTAAAGGCAAAAGCCTTTTTTAAACTTTTTGTAACATGAGCAGCAACAGCACAGGTTAATAATAGCAGCGGCGCAGTATCTCTTGTCTTAAAAATTTGCCATGTTTGTCATGTATGCATGCAGACACGCACACCTTTTCAACTTTACTTTCAAACAGGCATGCATTGTTGACTTTAGTTGACTGTGCGATTGTCCCATTATTAACATTATACGCTATTCGTGGACAAGAAAGTAAACATTGCAGCTGGTCTGGCTCCCTTACTAATCCCATTTGTTTTACGATGAGATTGGAGTTTGGGGCTTTTCTAGGAAGATGACCACTTGCGGTGGTGCTCTTGTTGTTTGTTGGTGTCGGTAATCCCAAACACGAGAGAGAGTGATTGCTTTTTTTTGCAGAGAGAGAGAGTGAAGACTGTACATTTAAAGAATTAAGTAAGCAAGTGAAGTGCAAGCGGTGGACATTCTCTAATAAAAAGCGTTAGCCATAATAAGAGGCAGTGTGATAGGCATACATGCCATAATAAATGTGCCTAGTGCAGTGTTGCATAGGTGCCTGGCTGAAATAAAAGAACAAAGTGTTTTAATATTTCAGCTGTGAGATGGATATGTAGGGGCATGCTGTGTGCACGTAATGTATGCACATAATAATTTGAAATGTACCCCCGTCAAAGTGGAAATGCATACGCGTATTCTATTTTATTAATAATAATAGCAGCAATCAAAGGAGCAGCTACTCAGCAACATACAAAGTATAATGATGGGCCATCCTAAAAATTCATAATGGTGGTAATAATAATAATAAATGATCATGCGTGGTGGATTATGTAACTGCTTCATTTTAAAAATCAATCTTGTCACTTCAAGTCTTGTCTCATCTTTAGGCTGTGCACTTGCAAGAGGAAAACGATGAATAAGAGAGTAAGGTAGTAAGAAGTGGAGAAAAAACAATGCAAAAAAATAATGGTGACAACGTGTATTTTCTATGCTGTGCTGGGTCTTTCTAGTGTCTTTCTGCTGCTGAGAGGAAAACAAGAGAAGAGAGACGTCTTAATTACAAATTATCATTAGTAATGACAGGAGGAGTAGACTCTTCTCGATTCTCTGTATGCAGCGCATATTTAAGTTGAGTTTGCACTCAAGACATGTTCCTTCTTTGCCTATTATTTATTGCACATCCACATAATATATTGTGTAATCGACCGAAACTAAAGTTTTGTTTAGAAAAGAGAGAGAGAGAGAAAATGAAATGCGAGATGAGTCAGAATGTGAGTGAGTGAGCGACGTTAAAAAAGTGATAATCAATATGCGCCTTCTCTTTGCCATTACTCACTTTATCTTATTCAGAGCGAGTAGTGTTGCTGGTACAAAATGAAACATGCAAAATCCGACGACGTCCATATTTGGGCAGGATACTGGTACATTTTGGAATAGTAAAGGAGATTGCTAAATTATTCAAAAAAGTAAAATGACTTGTCGACTCGTTACAACTCATTTGGTCGTTTTAGAGTACGCTCACCCAAATACTAAAATGCTGCATTTTTACGCCTAAAATTTAAACATTTTGGCATACATAATAGTAGAAGTAGTTAGGTTTAATAAACAAAAAATTTGAGCGAGTGAGACTAGTCAATTCTTTGCTTATGCAAAATTTGGAATAATTTGTATTGAGATGATATGAATGCTGAGCTAAAAAAAAAAGTTCAAACTGGATGATTTGGAAAGGTTCCATGATGAATGTCAAGAAATGTTTTCAAATGCACATTGCAGTGCAGTGCCTGCATAAATTAAATTTTTAAATAGACCTGCAAAGCTCATAGTCAGTTTGTAATAGCATTTTGTGTAGAAATGGGAGATAGACACGATGCATGCATCCCTTGCATTTTCTTGTTCTCATTTTTTAACAATTATAAACCTTATTTTATTTATTTCTAGAAAAAGATTAACTGTTATAGCCCATCATAGTTTTATGTAGTCATTTGTTATTGTTGTTATTAATATTACAAGTATTCTATTGATTGTGCAACATTGTTACACAATTTGACGACTTGTATAACTTGAAAATTAATATAATTGCACTTTGTGAGTTCGTCATGTGTTCCTCATTTCATTATTATTATTATTGCAGCCATCATCCTTCTATCTACAAATGTATTTTTACGCTTGTGACTGATGATCATGATCATTTTCTTGTTCATCATCATCTTCATAAATTCAGCTATAGTTTCCATTTCATGTGGGATGAAGAAATGGTGTCAGCTCCGCAACAATGACAAAGTAACAATCAATCCAGAAAGTGCAACGCAACTACCGACGACGCCACCACCACAACTTGTCGTGTAATAATATCCTAATTTCTTTTTTTTTCTCTCTCTTCGTCAACTTTAATTTGTTGTTCTGCAAGAAATGTACAAGTGCACACGACACAGGCACTGCGTATTCAACCTCAAAGCAAAGAAGGAACTTTACCAGTTGACAAAGTTGTTTCGTTTTATTAGTAGTGTGTGCAGAGAACAGACAACGTGGCAGACAGCTCAACTTTATTCTTTATTATGCACTTGCGCACGCTGCTTTTCAAAATTCGCATAATAAAAAGAGTGCCCAGCACCAGCGCCGCCACCACATCACCATCATTAAAATAATTATAACAGCAGCAACAGTACTAAATTTTAAGACTATTAATTGCTGGCTGCCAAGCTGCTGTTGTTGTTGTGATTGCAGAAGTGAAGAAATTTTCCGGAAATCGCAAGGTAATTTTTTATGGTGTGAACTTGGCCGAACTTGTTGCTCGTCATCTTCACCCTCTTTTTTCGAGTGTGCCTAATAAAATGCTACTTACCTTTTTTATGATTCTTCTTTTGCACCTACAAAACCAAAGTACACATCATCGTAGCCTACTTTTTCCTTCTCCTCTTAGCAAATAAATTAATCGCAAGTAGAATATGACAAGCAAGAATGCATGTGTGTATGTTCCTGATCCTGCCCACTATCTTTTTAATGTTCTCTTCGTATTACGTGATGCTCATGATTGCTCACCCAACATTTAAAAGCATATTTGAAAAACAGAATCATCGATAACACGCTGTCTTTCTTGGCTAATGCATGTGGGTGCTATGCCGCTGCTACCGATATGATAAGAAGGTAGAGTAGAGATACATTGTTCCTCTATTGCATTTTTTTACCTGACAACGCTGCCACCACCACTAACATAACTTGAATGCACTAATGTCTTTACACTGTCATTTGTAACTTTTTTATTATCCGCTACATTTTATAATGCTAGTAATCAACTAGCGCTTTTTAACGGTCGTTAATATGATATAGATCATCATATAATTTTCTGATCCAAATTATGAACCATTATTATTATTATTATACGGTTTAACATTTTGGCCGCACACTAACTTTTTTGCAAGACAAGTGTAAAAAGTGGCATAAAGCTCTAGTTGTGTCTTGCTGCTGCCAACTCAGAGAGAGATTGTTTAGAGGAGAGAAATAATAATAAATATCAAGAAAGAAACAAAGTGGCATAATGGTTCTGTGTGCATGTTACGAGCAGCGGAGCAGTAGCAGTCGGCCAGTAACATAAATTCGCATTTTGTTTCCGTCTCACGAAATCTAGCACATCAAAGCAAATAATATCCACACTGTCAGTACAATCAACTGTTGTGTATGCTGCAGTGCTGCTCTTTTTCTTTGAATATTTTTTTAATCATTATCATTGATCTGATGAAACGAAAGCGGCATTGATTGCTATTGCCACTGCCAGCAAGGCAACCCTACACAACGAATAAAAATAAATGCAGAGCTAACCGTCATTGTTGCTATTATTATACTGTCGTCAGCCTATTATTTATCGGAATTTAAGCAAAACTGCAAGTTTTTTCCCAGGCATGCCTCATCCTTCGACAGAATACAACACACACACAGCAACTCATAATA
>JAHZMT010002272.1:0-11527 GCA_027743785.1 Sinhomidia bicolor
ATGAGAATAACGAAGAGGATCGAAACGTTACGGCTTTTGATGGAGTCACTTTACCTTGTCATGAAGCTTGGGTAAAATAAAACATTTAAATGGTGAAATGTTTAAACTACCTTTTTAGAAACCATAATAATTTGTAAGTACTTTTTAATGTTTCTAGGATGGTGATCAACCATGCTAATGTATGCACTGTAACGGCAGTTGTCCAGTATCACTACCTTTTTAAAGTCTCGATAACGAACATCGCTCATCTCTAGATACTATTTTATAGTAATGTAAAGTTGGAAATTTCTTCTATACAAATCGTACCTTAAGTTTAGCATAAACATATTTTTTTGAACTGAAAAATCATTGCATATAAAAAAAGTTTTTACAAAATGGCCAAAAACTAAATTTTTCCGTGCTAATTGGAGAAGGCGGACTAGTTCCGCCAAATACTATTTACATTCGTGCCGTGCAATCTTCATGTTGGTTTACAAGAAAAATCGTCAGCACACTCAGCCGCCATTTTAACAAATCGTATTTTTCAATCAATAATCGTATCAATAATTTTTTTCAGAATCTTAGTCTAAATTCAAAGGAGCTGCTCTAGCGGCTAATCATTGATCAACAGTTGTAACTTCAAACAAAAAGCACTAGCTTACTGAAACTTGTGTAATTGCTATTATTCTCGATTATTCACACTTGATTATATATAAAAAATGCATTCACGCCTTTAAATATTCATTAAACTAATCGGTTTAAACTACGGATTAAATTGACTTTTCCTTCCTCTTAATAATGCCAAAACATTTCCATAACTTGTTGTAAAACAGTTTATTATATACATCTTGTTCGGTTCGATAACACGCACGCGTGTACAGAATTTATATACATAAGCCAACTAAATACTAGCAAATAACCTGGATATACAAAAGCAATCTGTTCGCTGCATAGCATCTAGCATCATTATTACTCTATCTTTATGCCATTTATTTCAATAGCTTCTCACCTTTTCACACACCCTTCTTTTTTGTTCTAATCCCCACAATAAGCACAAAAATCGCATCTTGTCTGGTCTTCCTTGGACGACGAAAATAGGTAGATGTAATAACAATAGCAATGCATGAATACTCAACAAGCCAAGTTGGCAGATTCTTCGTCTTCGTCTTGGGAAATGAAAGTAAAAGTGATACGATAAAATTTAAACTGTGTGTAGCTTGTCCGTGCCACTATGTAAAGTTGTTGCATTTATTGAATAGACCACCCGAACCAAAAAAAACCCAGTGACAAATTGGTATACTACCCACGAAGAATATGATCAAAGTCCGTAATGTAAAGTTGTTGCATTTATTGAATAGACCACCCGAACCAAAAAAAACCCAGTGACAAATTGGTATACTACCCACGAAGAATGTGATCAAAGTCCGTTTTTTGTGCATTTACTAATGCATTTTTTTCTGGAACACTAAAATGAGCTATCCGAGTTCTTCAAATGATCTCAACAATAATAGGCTTTTAAAGCGTCACGGGCATTATTTATGTAGACTAATGCATGCTATTATTATGAAGAAGAAGATGTGTGTGGTTGTCATTTTGACATTCACAATGTGCAATTAATTTGCTAGCTGTGATGGTATTTCAAAATCAACTTTTTAGTCAGGTATGGAGGTATAAAAATTGACTTTAGAAATATTAATGCTTACGAAAAAGCAAGATCACTTGTAAAATTATTACAAACGAAGAGTAGTAGTAAGCATAGCATACTATGCATATAGATATGAGAATGAAAAGTGAGCATTGGGAATTTTGGTTTCATAATAATCTAGAGTTAAAGCACCTAGTTTTGAACTTGACTTTTAAAAATGACGGACAAACGGCAAAAAGTACAGACATATCAATCTACCTGTAAGGTATAGTAACCAGATACACATTTTAAGTTCAAACACCCTAAAAACTATTCGCGTAATTTGACACACGAGTCATTTTTTACCATTTCAAAATTCACAAGTTGTATAACTTTTTTTTCTCCATTGGTAAAACTTTATGTACTTACATTACTTACAATATAATATACCATTTTTATACTAGCTGATCTACAGATGAAATGAAATAATTCCAAGGATTATAGATCAGATAAGCGTGTGAAGTTTTCTTTTCTTTCGTTGATCTATTGTAATCATTCCTTCTTTTTTGGAGGCCAGTTTCGTAATTTTCTTTTCTCTTGTTTTTACAAAATTGTATACCAGGCAAAATGATTATTCTCTCATATATTTAAATATATGTAGTTACTGACTCAGTAATGTGTTCTCCTTCTTCTAGTACATACATGCACGTTTGGTAATAAGGATAATAATAATAATTGTTTGCACTGTATGTACAAAAGATTTTTTTGTTAATTGCTTCTCTGCATCTAATTTTGACATTGTTTAGCCTAAGCTACATAGCCTGGCAATCTTGTGCAAAATTGAAGCCTTGAAAATGCAACTTTTGCATTTTTGACTTGTAGACATGTCGTGTAAAAAATATGTACAAGTGAGCAAGTTTGTTGAAAATGATACTAAAATGTATGGGTTCCGCCTTTTCCATTAAAGTATATGATGATGACTCGATGACATGTAATTATGCACCTACATACAGTTGCAAGTATTGACATTGATCTTACTGACCCTTGTTCTGCCCAGAGATATATACAACATTTCATCCCAGCTATATTACAGATAATTACGTCGTGATATTATGTAATTCGTAAGATTCTTTTCCATTAATCATTAAACAATTTAGCTTTGTTTCATGTGAGAAACAAATTAAACACACTGGTGTTCTATTTTTTTGTCGAGGACGAATAATAATAATAAAAAGAGAGAAAAAAATGTGTGTTTGTATTAATATAAATAGACTAACAAAAAAGTCTATTGACAAAATTTGTAAATAAAAAATTGAGCTATTTGGCGACGCATTTTATGCATAATTGGATTATAAACTAAATCCACATGTACTTACAAACAGCAGCAGACTAATGGACACAAGACAAGCTTTTACGTGAGAAGAAGACCTTGAGACAAGGATCTGCTATCCGCTGTCGCTGAACTCGATCTTGAAATTTTAGGTGCCTACTGCTTGCTGCACACGTTCTCTCTCTGTAAATCCCCACTATTATTATATATTCTTTTCTTATCGGGAAAATTGTCGAAAGGTTTCCTTTCAGTTTTCTTTTTGCTGTATTGCGAACAAAAACGTAAAATTTTATTGAAACTTTGAGTGAAAAGAAAATACAAAACGAAATGAATGACTTTTAAGAGTCATTCAAAATTGTAACAAGGATGCAATAAAAGATGCCTATTGTATGTATTATGATGCAATGATGTTACTAAAAATGTTCTTTAAATTGTTGTAAACTTTTAGGATGGCAGCTGACAATGGCACGTTCACTAATATCATCATCATCATTGACAGATACAAATTGTCTCTCGCAAGCACGCAGTTTGTACAAATTCCCGCAGAGGTGCTGCAACATTACTTACCTATTTCCATTGTTCACTCTCACAGAGGTGAGAGCTGGTTTTGTACTGTGGAGTGGAGTAGAAATTCCATTGTCGCACGTTTAGTGTCTTCCTTGGAGGAAGAAGCAACTTCAAAAATGTGCATGGCCACTGGCCACAAAAGTATAACTCGGCATTTCTTTCCATAACCGCACACAACATTGACCACGTATTACACAATTATAACCAGCAGCAGCAACTTTTCAAAGTTTTCAGGCGTGGCATGTAAACAATTTTTGGGTAACTTTTTGCACGCAACATATGGCTACTATCAATGTTCATTTTGTAAGTTAAAATTACTCTCTAGATAGTAGATACAGAAAAGTCGGCTTTCCTTTAAAGGAAATTATCTATGATGGTCCAATAAAAAAACCATGTAAGGTTTATTGTAGCAATTATGTTGATAATTTTGTAAGCGATAGTAATGGAGTTATTAGCATTCATTCTTATAATAATTCAAGGCAAAAACGTACAAAAGCTTCTAAGAAATCTGAATGAGTGTGAAATGTCCTGTTGTACTGTTGTAGTATTTGATTTCACTACCGTAGTAGCACGGTAAAAGTCAGTATCAATAATAGCACGTACTACCGACAAAAGTATATGGTTAGGCCTTCTGATTATTAGATGCATTATAGAGATTAAGAAAATTTAATAACAAAAAAGTGATAATAAGCTCGTAAATTAAAGCAACCTGACAAGACGATTTTACCATTTCAATTGATTTCGCCGTAAAAATTGAAAGTCAACACGACAGTAAGCACAAAGCAAAGATTTTGGTCATTTATATGAGCAATTCCTTGCTTTTAGGAAATAAACTAAAAAGTTAAGAGCTAAGACTGAATAGACAGACATTCAACTGTCACAGCATCTTATTTCTCATTAGTAAGTTTATATGGGACACTAGCAAACTAACGAACAGGAGTACTTTTTGCTTGTACCTGTTATACGTATACAGGCATTTGCGTTTATATAATAAGTATGTGTGACTCAAGTTTTTTAAATGATTAGGTTAGACAGTCCCAATTATCAGTAACAGCAATTAAGTTGCAGGAATTGTTAAAATGTACATGCATGCATGCATGCATACAATGTCATTTGTTTTTAAAAAAATATATTGTCACCCGGCGGGTGGTACAGTAAATATTTAAAATGATATGAAGTAGGAAACGACAAAAAATATGGAAAGTTGTACGTTGTACGCGTAATACGTAATGTTATAAAAGTGCAACTTACATCACACATATTAAACCCATGTAGGTATTCATTAGTGCATCGCAATAATATCAAATCACATCATCATCAAAACACCACATTGCAAAAAGCACCACACAATTATTCTCGCATTTACCTTTTCTGCCCTCTGCAAAAATATAAAAAAGGCAGGATATGCTAGTAAGCACAGCAATGTCTTTCTTGTCGGTTTCTTTTAAGACATCATTAACGTACAAGTTTTACGGTGTAGTGCCCTGCTGAATATTTATTTACCCAGTATCCTTAATATTATTCTATCGCAGGATTTCTACATGAAAAAGTCTTAGCAAAAAATAATTATTATTTCAAATACGTCGCAGGTATCTTTACAATAATACACGCTAGGCACACACTGATGAATGCTAAGTAGAATTTTGGCAACTTGTATATCAGACCAGATTAACAATAAGTGAGTATTATGCAAAATCCCATTAGCTGCTACATGAACTTTCCTCGTCGAGTCGACATCATCATCATCGTCATCATCATTGACAGCATTAATAAAAATTTTGTTTGGGTAGGTAGATATAGGCAGGAAGGGTGAAGACACTGACAATTTTGGTCTACCTACACAAAAGTCATCAGTATGCGTAGGTACATGCTTCTTAGATCAAAACAGTAGATATTAAAAGGTAGTGCGTGCAACAATTGAAATATGATCTGAATGGAAATGGGTGTTCACTGTGTCCAGTTGAGATGAGGCAGTAGTAAGTAGTCGCTCTCTCTCTCTCTCTCTCTCTCTCTCTCTGTGACTTGACCACTGCACCATATTAGCATTGTCTTCTTTTAGTTTTTCAATATGTCATATATAATGTAATATTCTGTCAAAATGCATTTATGCGCACTACTGCTGCTTATATCCTGACGACAATGCAGTGCAGTGATGAGGAAAGAAAAAAGAAAAAGAGGCATTTCGGAATGAAGAGTTAGCGAACACACACAAATTTCCTGTGCTAAAACTGTATAAATTACATCTGCATCTGATTAGTTGACAGCACACACTTGTACTTCCATTTATGCGAGTGATGGTGGTGGTTGAAGGTGTAGTGGGATGGAAATAACGAGAATATCATTGCTTCAAAATTTGATGTATAAATATCGTGTCCGTCGATCATTTAGATGCTTGAAGGAGTTCTGTTTAGAAAGAGAGAGAGAGAGGATGCCTTTCTTGTGCTTAAATTATGATCACTTTTCTTTCTGAAGATGATGATGGGTGGTCACTCTCATTGGCGCGATGATAACATAAGTGGTTTTGAATCTGTTAAAAGGTAAAGGGATTTGGGAAGGAGTGTTTTGTAAGAACAAATTTGAAAAAAAGTAAAAGGGGAGCATGAGTAAACTAATTTATTTTTTTAAATTATTAATAAACTTGTTGTTGCAAGCCAAATATTATTAGCTACTTATTTAAATTTTTGTTGAAATGTTTGTCTGCTTTATTTTATTGCATTTTGGCGTGGCCACAGCTAAATTGATTTGAAGGAGAGCGAACCGCGCAGTTATGTTGGTACACGTGTTGAAGCCACAAAAGGTGAAGAAATTGATTATCTTCTTGGGTTTTGCTATTTTAACGAGAGATGTAAAAAGTATCGCTAATTTCTCAGAGCTTCAGCAGACTCAACATCAGGTCGTAAACTACCTAATTAACTTAACTTTTATTAGTCAGATGTATCAGTATGTTTACATTTCTAACTTTGAATGACAACTTGTCTTTTAGTAGTGACAAGTGAGAACCCTTTAAAATCAAAAGAATGTTATGCATAATATATTTACTACTATCCAAATCCAAAGATTGGCAAAGCTTAGAAAAAAATTGAAAACAACTTTGTTTTTTTCTGCAAAGGTTTTTTGCATACATTTTGTGGTCAGTGATACTTCATAAACCAAAAACAAAACTACATGATTCATTTTGGTATCTTTTCTGATGACACATGCATGGAATGCACGTATGACGAGACGAGTCTCGCGGATTTCCAGTCGAGCAGGTGGTCGGGCATATCCCAAAAATATCATTTTTGGCCAAGATTTGTTTTTTTTCTAGCAAGCCGGTTATTCCCCGATTTAGTGGAAAACCGGTCTGCCAAAAGAACACAACGTTTGACTAAATACACACAGCTAGGTCCTTGTCAAAATTTAAGCATTTTGTTTATACAACTGTGAAGTTGTGATTTTGTGATGTAATGCTAAAGATTATAAATGCATGTAATTTACATAAAACCTGTATTGTTACAGGGTATTCCCCTTTTCTCTTCCAAAATTCCACGCAAGATGTTTTCCCATCGTGCAATCACAGCTACACATTTACATTTTCTTCTTTTCATTCAAACCAGCCAACACCGAAGGAAGGAAAACCAACAAAACCATATATATCCTCTCTGTCTTTACATCTTTCCTTTTCATTTCTTTCCTTACTTTTTTTGGATTTGGGTCGAGGATTTGTCTCATTGTTCACTCTCTCACTCTTGCGGAACTTTTAGCTTGCTGAAGTTATTGTGTGTGTGATTTTGTGAATAGTGAAATATATAATGGTTAAAGGACTACTACTGGCCACTTCTGTTGCCTGTCAGTGCGGTGGCTATATAGTGGGTGCGTTATGCAAACATTATCTTTTGTATAATAATTTGCTACATATATACAGCTATTATTAAATTACTTTTCAATGAAAGACCAAACAGCAAACTATACAGGAAAAATCCCTCTATGAAAAATCAATCAATAGCAATAAAATTAAAGGAAAAATTCTACTCTTTAAACTGCGCTCGTGCACTTCTATTTTTGGACAAGCAGGAAATTCAAAAAAATAACGTAAGTCTACTTAAAACAGGCTTTATATTTTTATGCCTATTAGTATTGTTTATTAATTACCTAACTCCTTCATGCACGTGCGAGCCGGAAAGCGAGAGTATATAATATTATGTAAGTACATTGTGCTTCCTTTTATTAAGAAAAGCTGATTATTATTTTTTCTTCGTTTTACCCCACTTCCTCTCATGGAAGGTTTTTTTCAAAGGAACCACAAAAACCGTATACAATTCCAACGATTTTCTTGTACATTTTAAAAAAAAGTGTAGCAATTTTTTACGCAATCAAATTTGTCTGATTGATGAAAAATGCTGTGTACCGAGAGGAAAAACAATTTAACTTTTTTGTTAAAAGTTTAGAAGAAAAAAACTGACCATTACATTTTTTTATGTGAAGATGCATAGTATCAAAAATATCTAGATTACGCAGTCACATTAAAATCGTGACATGTACAACCCACTTACATTTCTTTTTATACATTATTCATTTTCATTTGATTAAGTCATTATAATGGTAAAAAAATATGTAATAATATACTAAATACTACAACNCATTTTCATTTGATTAAGTCATTATAATGGTAAAAAAATATGTAATAATATACTAAATACTACAACAAAAGCGCCAAAAGATCAGATAGCCTACACATCTTACATGGTAGTAGTAAGTGGTATAGATATGGTGGTGCAATAATAATAATAATAAATGAACATTTTCTACCCACCAGCATGTTACGATATAACTTTTAACTGTTATCTTCATTTCCTTTTTTAAAAAGTGATAGTGAAACAGTAAAAAGTATGTACCTATACATATTTATTCGGTTCTCTTTTAGTGCCAATTGGCAAATAAGTCCAAAAAGAAAAATCCAACACTCAAGTTTCAACTACTCAATCCACTTGTTCAACCATTCATTCCATTTATTATTTGGACGTGCTCAATGGCTGCTGCTCATATTGAATGTTTGTCTTGAAGAAAAAAAGTAAGTCAGCCTTTCTTTTTTTCCCTTAAGTTCTTTTCAACTTTTTACTTCTTCGCAGTGCCAGCAAGCAAACAAAGCAGGGGAAATGCAACATGAAAATTAAGTAGGAAATTCAATGAAACGAAATGGGCATAGGTAATCACTTTATTATTATTATATCAATAATAATATATTATATGTAAAGGAATCATCTTGTAATTGGTACTTATTATCCATACCGGCATGATGATGACGATAATGAAGACGATGCTGTTGAATGGTCCACTTGATATCACATCTCTCTCTTGTTGCTGACATGTTGAAAAAATTTCAACGGAATCCACTTTTTGTCTACGAGATTATGAGGGAGGTTTTGATAGCAATTTTTTATGCAAATAAAAAACAATAATAATATATTATATGTAAAGGAATCATCTTGTAATTGGTACTTATTATCCATACCGGCATGATGATGACGATAATGACGACAATGTTGTTGAATGGTCCACTTGAGATCACATCTTGCTGTTGCTGACATGTTGAAGAAATTTCAACGGAATCCACTTTTTGTCTACGAGATTATGAGGGAGGTTTTGATAGGAATTTTTTATGCAAATAAAAAACGGCTTGTTACGTTAGTACAATGTAGTGTAGTAATAATAATAATAACATGTTAAAAGATGGGAAGGGATGGTGATGATGATGATGGCAGAGAGATGTACTTAAATGAAAGGATGCATTTTTGTATTCTTTGTAATGGTAATTCATGCAAAAAAAGAAAACTATTTTCGGCCGTGTTTACAAAACTCTTGTTTCTTATTGTCCCACTGTTTTGTTTGCTATATTATCATATTATGATGATGATCGCCATTCATTTATGATAAGTACTACATCCGCCGAGTGCACATAAAACATACACACAGCAAGTAGGAAAAAGTCTCTCGTGTGCAATTGCAACTTAAAGTTAGGAAGTTAGGAAGTGAAAATGTGTAGTGCTGGTGTAATATGCAATATAAGTACCTAATATAGCATCAGCAGCGGAAGCAAAAGAGATTTTAAAATTTTACTGATTATAACTCGTGTCGGTTGCCTGTGTGTGGTGGTGGTGGTATATGGATTGACTTGGAGGTTTGAAAGGAATGACTAGACTAGGTGATTATTTTAGGTAGATAGGTAGGTAAAATTGGCAAAAATGGATAGATAATATAATCACAAACACGGTTTGATGTTGATTGTAAAAAAATAATGATGATAATTTAATCCCTTTAAGATAATATCTTGTCTTGTTGTTGGTGTTGTTGTTGTTGTATATAAATAAATAATACCATGTTTCAAAAGGGTTTTCAATTTACTCAAAGCTCTGAGCACGCTGTCAGCAATTTACACTTTATTTTTTATTTGTAAAACTTGGTAATAACAATAACAAGAACAGAAGAAATGAACAAAAAAAGATTATGAATAAGTTTGAATAAAACTTTGACGTTGTTATTCTTTTTATGCATGGCTAAGCTTGCGGCCTCAGAAAATGGCGTTTTGTTTCGCATAAAATAATGATAAGAAAAAAAAGAAGAGGATTATTGTGTCGTGGTGTGCATAGTTGACGTTTTAACTATAAAGATATATAGAAATAATAATTTTATTAAACCAGAAAGCGTCGGCTGACGACGACAAGCAAACAATAATAATTGAGATTGAATTGGTTTACGATAAGAAAAGAATGATATGATAAGTTTAGGTGGAAGTACAATTGTAGTTTTTCTTGGTCTCTCGTCCATCGTCGTGGGGTATGAAAAGAAATCACTGCGATTTAAAATTTATTACGATTTACATGAAGAAAAATAGGAATTATTGAATGATTATTTGCAATTCTTGGATTTAACTCTCTACTTCCATTATCATTACGGCTTTGGGATAATTTTAGAAAATTAGTTAATTATGGGTAAAACCAGAGAATTATGGGTACTCAACATGAGATAAACAAAAAGTCCGACAAGGTGTTTATTTAGGTATTTCTTACACCACACATCATCAAGCGAGGTCAAGGCTTTTGACTTGACAGTCCTTTAGCTCGGCGTCTGTTATGTTGTGACAATGTACTTTCGCCATATAAATAAACCATTAAAAGATCTTAAAAATTATAAATCCGTCTAAAGTACAATGCCGAGTTTACCTGTAGTTCATTATTACCTGCTTCTATTTTCTGTACTACTTTATTTGTATTGCGTATATACATACTTACGTACAAAAAGAAAGTAAACAAGCATAACAAGAAGTTGAATGAGTTGATTTAGTTAAATGAATGAAGTGTGAGAATTAAGTGCTGCGACAAAAGAAGGAGAAAAGAAGGACGGAAATAGTTTTGTCAAATTGCGTTGCAATTTAAAATGATCTCCTGACGAGACTCCTGATGATGATGTGATTATAAAATCTGTTGGTTAATGAATGAACGTTTGTGACACGTGGGTTTTATGTATATTTTTGAACTAGGACCAGTCTGAGCTTTTGTTGAAGTACACGCGACATGACGTGCTTTAGAAAAAATAATTCTTTGATCGTAATTTTATGAATGAAACTTTGCCGGGTTTCTGATTTCTTTTATACGATTTCATTCACAACATCAACAAACATCATAATTAGTTTAGTTAGCCATTGAAATTTTTAGTTATTTTTAGAAGATTTGAAAATGAGCAAAAGAGTGGGCTAGAGTAATATTATTGCCATTGATGAAAGTCAAAAGAAATTCACAGTGGATTACTGCGATACACTTCATTTTCACCAGAAGAAAAGAAGCTAATAAATTACCCATGCAAGCCATGAAAGGCACATTATTGTCAAATAAAGTCCAGCTTGTTAAAAACTTTTACCTTGCCTTAGCTTAGCCAGCAGGAAGTAAGCGACCCCAGAGACTTTTTTGATTGCCAGCGTCTAATTATTAAGTTGCGAAGCATACTTTATGTGAATGTCTGTGTCTGTCCGTCCGTCTGTCCGTCAACACGAT
>JAHZMT010002273.1:0-18116 GCA_027743785.1 Sinhomidia bicolor
AAAAAGGTTCATTGAGGTCGACTTGATTTGCATATAGTTTTGAATTACAATAATTGCAATTATTATTATTATTTTATCTCTGTATAATCCACTGAAACATTGCACAATTCAGTGGGCTCTTATTCCAATTTATTTTTTCGTGCTATTTCCTCCACTAAAATTTAACCTGGCTTCTACAGCAAATTTACTGTAATACTGGGAAAGCAGAATATCAAATGACCAATAAGCTGCTGGAATGAAACGAGAGACTGACTATACCTATCTCTTTCTCTCTTGTTTCTTTTCTGCCTAAAAGCAGCAGCAACGGCAGCGGCACAAATTACATTTGCTTCTCTCGACTTCACCAAAGATGAGTATCGTAGCAATAATATGTACGGGAAAATGCCCATTTAAAGAGAAAAAGCCGAAAATACCTAAACTACCATATCAACATGATCCACTCATTACATAACTCTTTCATGCCATTTTAATTTCACTCTGTTGCTGCTCTGCATCTGCAAACATTTCAGCATGATGAGTTTCCTTCCTGAGGAATTTTAAGCAAAGCTGCCTATATACTGACCTTGCTCTTCTAATCTTCTCAGTGAGTACTTTAAGTCTTCCTCTCTCCAAGCTCGTATCGAATCATCGAGACAAGTTAAAGTAGTATCTTCTGAGCTTCATTTTCGTCGGATGCCAAAAATGCCCCAAAAAATGAAAAGGGCCTACTTTGCTTGCATTCTATACTCGTACGTACACCTAAAGCAGCACTAATGAAATGGATTGAAGAGATACAATAAAATTTACTACATCTACCTATCCATTCACAACTCTCGCTGGGCATTACAGTGTCAATACTTTTATGTGGAATTTCTTGGAATGACGTTACTGCCACTATAGTATAGTATACTCATACTCTATATAGCTTAAGGAGGAAATAAAGAAAGACAAGTTTTTTTGAATGAGCCAGCCAAAATATATAGCTTTTCTAAATGACCAGACTTAATGGAATTTACTGAATGCTATTTTTCCGCAAAGTTTTAAATAAATGGTGAGATATGGAATTTTATAGAGGATTGACTCCTAAATGAATTTTTACGGTATATGATTTTATAGTTGGTTAATACATATAGCGTATAACAAAGTACTGGTATACCTTTTCCCTTTTTTCATATATAAGGGTTGAGCGGATAAAAGCAGGAAAGTTCCCTGTTTTCTATCATCGTCATCATTCAATACAACCTCTTGACTGACTGACTTGACTTTTCCATCTGCCCATTTTACGAGATGAAGAATGAAAGGTAATATATTTTCGTGTGGAAATGGAAAGTCTCTTTTTTTGAAGCAAGGTCCTCTCTGAGCTGAGCAGAGATAGAGATGAAAAGTCACAAAAAAATAAAAACGAGAGAAAGGCCAAGAAATATAGGCGCTTCAAACAAGCCCTTCTTTAAAAAGAATATCCGCTGCTGCTCTGCTTTGGAAATTTTCAGCAGCTATCAATTCGGTGGCGGGCAAGCCTCTTATTTACAGGAAGATCCTCCTTCACTCTCCTCTCTGTATTTCTCAGAAAAAAACGTACATTGAATTCCAGAGAAAATAGCCGGAACAAAGTCAGCAAGACTTATAACAAGTTCACTTGGAAAAAAATACTATACATAACGAGCAGAGAAGAAACGCAGACTGCACAGCATTCACAATACATTTTTTGGGGGTTTCTTTCTTCACATGATTTCTTCGTTTTTCTCATGAAATACCAGGACGAACGTAACGTGCTGCTGCTACTGCTGCAAGTCCAATTACAGTTTAACACTTTATATTGTAATTTACGGAAATCCTCTGATTAAAGTAATGTGAAATGGATATTAAATCACTACTACTACTACTATTATTATTAAGTAATTGAATCCAGAATAGAAAAAAAGTCCATATAATTTTTTCACTGCTACCGTTGTTGTTGTTGTTGTAGTTGCTATATGCAGTAGCCAAAAATATTACTATTATTATTATTATGTGTGTGAATTTCAGGTAAAAACTAGTAAAAAACTACGTATATAAATATGCATGCCTGCTTATGTGCACGATAATGTATGTTTCTTTCATAACATAATAATAATGTGTATGTACACCTACTATAATCTATTATTCAATTTTTTACGACTACAAAGAAAACGGAAAGCATTCATTCCTTTTGTTCATTTTATTATATACTGTTGTTGCAGTGTAGGTATATAGAATCCTTAGTAATAATATATGTAGTAGTAGTACGTACACAGCCCGTTTCCTGCCAAAAAAAGATACAGCAAAAATAATAATAACGAGCTGCACGCACGCAAGAGAACGAGAAAAATCCCTGTGAAAACGAGCATAAAAATATATTGTCTTGTGTGTGTGTGTACCTGTCTGCGTTTGTTTGTGTCTAGTGTAGAAGCATGAAATAATAATGTATAACTTGAGAAAAGGTGTTTTTTATATTGAGAAATATAGCACGTTTGAAAAATAGTACAAGTTCGTAAACTAGAAAAGGTTGTAGAAAAAAAACATTTTCCAATAATACTGCTATAGTTTGGTTGAATTGGCAGAAATTTAAACTATACTATCTGTATTTTAAAATGTTGAAATGCTTTTCAAATGAACTTTTTTTTTGATTATTTATACGTTTACATGATGAATGGATGGAGGTTCTTTTTGGTTCTTTGTATTCATTTATCTGTAGCAATCCCAAATTATTATTACTGTTGAGCGAATTTTACTGAATAAAATTTGAGTAAAAGTTTTGCTGATTTCTTAACCAATGTTATAAAACAGTTCGGGAAAAAGGATGATATCCTGAGATAAATGTCATTTTCCATCTTGCATTTCAATTCAGTGTCCCTTTTTCCTTTTTATACTTTACTTGTCTTTGCCTCTTTTTGAAACTTTTAAGGCAACACAAAAAAATATAATTCTTGCAGAAAGAAGAAAACTTTTTTTTTCTCTTTTCCATCTCTTTTTCCCCAGACCTTATATCCACTTCATTTTTCCTATCTGTCCAAAAGTACCACACATTCACTTTATACATTTTGCATGACGATCATGATGAGAAAATTCTTCTTCTTCTGTAAATCTCCCATTCATTCCTGTCCCAACTATTTTTACGGGCATGACAAAAGCAATGAGTTTAGAAAATCTCTGCTTTCCTCCTTCCCCCCTCTCTCTCTTTACCTTATTCTCATACACAATCCCAATATTAGTTTTTCATCTTCTTTCTTTCCACCAATTCTTTTTACGCGGCCAACAAGAAACATGAGAAGGACTGCTACCATCATTACCATTTCGATGTATCCTCCTCATCCTCCTCATCCTCATCATTTTTTCTCTCGGAATATATGAAAGCAGCAGCCCTTTCTCTTTCTCTCTGCCTTTCTACCTATCGTCTCCTTTGGAAATAAAACATTGTTGAGGAATAATAGGAGCAGAGATAGAAGAAAAGACAATAAGACCTTTTACTTATTCTCATACACAATCCCAATATTAGTTTTTCATCTTCTTTCTTTCCACCAATTCTTTTTACGCGGCCAACAAGAAACATGAGGAGGACTGCTACCATCATTACCATTTCGATGTATCCTCCTCATCCTCATCATTTTTTTCTCTCGGAATATATGAAAGCAGCAGCCCTTTCTCTTTCTCTCTCCCTTTCTACCTATCGTCTCCTTTGGAAGTAAAACATTGTTGAGGAATAATAGGAGCAGAGATAGAAGAAAAGACAATAAGACCTTTTCTCTCTTTATTTCTCTCAAGACTCCAAAAGATGATGATGACGGTGAACTGGAAAAGAAGAAAGTTCTAGGCTTTTATTTCCTCTTTGACATAGGTAATAATAGATCATTATACTCCACTGTCTGTATATACACCCTATTCTTCCTCTCAGCTCTTTCTATGCAAAACTTATTTTACGTCATTGTCTCCTGCTCCAGCAGTCCACTCCACCACCACTGTCACAGTGGTCGTCAATGACCTATACGCAGGAGGAGGAACTATATAACTACCTTTCTCTATTTTTGTTTGTTTTTCCGTAATAATAATACCTCTCTGCCTTGTGGTGTGGTCAACTTTTTATGATGATGTTGGCAATGGCAACATCATAATAACAATGTTATTTTTATACGTGCCATAGTTTCTTTCACTTTATTTCTCTCTCTCTCTCTCTCATGATGTGGTCTGCTGGTCTAGTCATCTTTCCATAATAACACCATGTTTTACAACTTTTTACCCGAGAGAACAAAGTCAAGTTGAATAGGAAAGAAAAAAAAAACTCGGTGAAGTTCACGTCTTGTTATTACTATTATTATTTCTGACTATTCATTTGGGGGAAATGTGTAGATACCTAAAGGTATGTGTGGAATATGTGTGTAGTCACTCCATCGATAAGTCGTGTAGACTCAATAATAACCAGCAGTAGAAGTCACGTAGTACTTACTGCCTCAATCAATAATATCAATGGCAGCCGCAGAATCAGCAAAAAAATAGGCACGGCAGGGCAGGCAGTCCTTTTTATTTCTTTTCTCTCGTTTCGCTAAAGACAGCAAAGTGATTTTCCGCGTGGTTGGGATTATGTTATTATTTCTAATAGGTATGTCGACTGCTATATCAAGTAGGTAGGTATGTAAGTACCCGAAAAAAAATATTTTTGGAAAAAAGTTGGAACATTTTTTTGCCTTCCAGACCACCACCAGTAGTAAGTAGTTTTCAGAAAAATAAAGTTATAGTAAATCCCAAAAGAGTATCCACAGCAGCAGTGTGGCGAAAACTCTGGCTCTCTGAGCATTTTAGTGTGTTTTTTTCCTCTCTCTCTGAAGGCATCTACGAATGAATATGAATGAGTGACTGAATGACATACTTTTGGAAAAGTGGAATATTTTTGTAAAAATGGCGCATTTTTCAAACTACGTATTATCGTCATCATCATTACTATTACCATACATCATCATAACATTAGCATGTCAGTCAGCCAGTCCGGAAATGATGCGAATAAATTTATCATGGGGAATAATAATAACAGCTTCATTCCACCAGAGTTCTTTCTAAGAAATGCGCGGCAGCTATGAATAGAGCATTTTTAATATTACATCAAGTTATCTGGAAAATGCATAATAAAATCTCATATAAATTTTATGCTTCACTTTATTGGACAGACGAAATATTTTTTTTGACAAAAATCTACCTATTCTTATTTTTAAATTGACTTGATATTTGGCCCTGCATTTCAAAAATATCCTATATGCATGCAATAGGTATTATGTAATTTATAGTTATTTTTAAATGGAAAATCTCAACAGTAAATTAATTACAAGGAACAATTTCATATTTTTTATACGTAGTCATTTTCAACCTTTTTATTAGTTTTTATGATGATGACACGTGTTATAATTTGTACGAATGTAATTTTATATACTTTGTAATTTTAATTGATATTCCTCTTTTCAAAAGATTTGCACTCAATGTAGTACCTTTTTCTTCTTCTTTTTTGTCTCAACAATAATAGCTCGTTTGTTGAGTACGTGCCTTGCAGCTTCCGCTCGTTTGTCCGTCTGTCTTGCGTCTACCTACTCACAGGTTAAACTAGCTACACCCATTTACCAACTTCCGCAGTAATTTATTATTACCCACACCACAGACCACAAATAAAGTTGCAACTGCAACAATACACGTACAATATTGCTGCCTACTTTACTTGCACAATAATAATTCATTTCATTACACATTACTACTTTTTAATAAATTCACTTTGTTATAGTATAATCTCTAATTAAGTATTGCTAAATAATCGAAGCAATAACATTTCAATACAATATCCAGTAATTTGCTGTAGTCACTAATTTTAATTTTGTATAAAAATACATTATATAAAATACATGCATATATATTGCAATCTTTTTGCCTTACTAACCGATTTATCACTGACTGACTGACTGACCTACCATTTTCTTGCAAATTTGTACTTCTCTCTCATATTCATCAGTTTTACCTATATAAAAAAATCCTTATACAATTATTTTAAACACTGTAATTTGTGAGTTGGCAAAATAGGTATACAGAAATAAAGAGAGCATTGCACTTTTTTTAAAGTGAAGCAAATAACAAACATGATCTTAAAATCTGTATGGTAAACCGCCTGTCTGCCTACGTACACACACGTCAATTTCCTCATAAAACATATTGTATTTTCTTTTAGATGATGATGACGACGGACGACGACACGATGACAGTTTAAAAGTACTTGTATGTGGCAGCCATCATAATAATAATCTTGTAAACTAACTGCTGTCAAGTCAAGCTGAGCAGCGCTAATACTTTTTTTGAGAAAGTATCACAAATGCCAACGATGGAAGTTTTCACAAGACTACTACCTACACACACGACATATTATTTTACGTAATACATTTTTTTACCCAATGAAAAAGTTACTGTTGGCTATGATGATGACGAGAAGACGAGAATATGCTCATATGCGGGCATAATGACTGCAAAAAATGTTTTTTAGAAGATGAGCATACGTACTTGTCACATGCGACAATGTTTGAAAATGTAAATCCCTTCACATTCCCAGTAGTAGTAACGCCTACACTTTTTAGCATAACAAACCTACTTACCCACACTTCAATTAACTTTTTAAAGGTGCTCTTAGGTAGATACTTAGAGGTATGTAGGTACACATTATCTACACAAAGTATATTCCTTTTTTTCATCGTGTAACCATTGTTGTTTTGTGATTGTGACAATAATAATTATGTTTACTTGCTTGAAAAAATCATTCATTCATGCAGCATTGTTGCAGTTGATTATCATTACATTACACATTAGTTTGCATTTTTTTCTTGAATGTACGTGATGATCAGTAATAATCATCTTAACAGTTTGTTTGTATGCATGCGCGCGCACTTTCACTTTGGGGCTTCTTCCCATTCAACAACGTCAACAATCACGGCCCATATTATAAGTGTCAGCATTATTATTATTATTATTATTGTAACAATTGCAATTATTCTTGTTGGCAGCATCAGCAGCGGCATCAAAAGTGTCAACGTCATAATTTTTTACAAGATGAATTTTTCGCATTTTCTTTCTTTCCTGCAATATCTTTTTTTTACCTGACTTGGCTCACAGTGGATCGCAAAAATCACATAACTCTCTTGCTGCTTATTATTGTTATTAAAAATGTAATATGTGCATCATCATCATCATCATGCACTCTACTCATTCATTAATCATTGAATCATCATGCAATGATGGCGACGAGAATGAGAATTCTGAAAAAAAGGAAAGGTTTGTTGTGCGTAAATTACAGCAAGACTAATGTACATTTTTTTCTGTAAAAAATCATCTTTCTGTTCGGTTCATTTAGATAAATTCTCATAAGGAGCAGACTAGACGTGAGAAAAGATGCGAATATGAAGAGGTATGCCTATTTTTTGCATTCTTTCTAGACAGCTAAAAATTACTTTTGTTTAATGGCTAGAAAAACTGTGAGGAGAATGCCAAAAGTCAACAATGGGGAGGAATAAGCACAATTGAAAGTATAATTGGCTTGTAGTAGTAGTAGTAGTAGACGCTGCCAGCTGCAATTAATAATTAATTACTAAATTTTACCGACTTGAGAGTTACTTTTTTACGAGTTATATTCATAATGATGAATGGCTGGCAGACATTTTTAATTTGTTTTAATTATATAAACAATTAATTAGTAGACGTAGTAATAATTATAATTATAAAATGCAGAATTGCTTATATATGCTTGAGATCGGAAGACGAATAAAGTAAGATTAGATAACCTCATTTTAAATTGGGACGTAGTAAAGGAACTCTGTAGTACCACCAGCCAAATTACCTGTCTATCGAATTAAAGAAAAAAAACCTGCTACATCAATAAAGTGGTTTTATGCTAAAATGCAATTGAGATTGATTCATTTTGGCAGCAAAGCGCAGTTAAATTTTGGGAGATGGCAAGTTAGTTAAAATCGAATGAGTGCTGTGCTGTGAGAGAAATGAGCGCCGTGCCGAATCTTCGAAAGAAAAGAAATAATCAACAACATATTTTAGCCTGTGCCGCTGCACTACGTGCAGTTACCTTTTTATGATTGGCGTATGGCCTTGTGTTAATTTTCATCCACGCATTTCTTTCAACGGTAATGTAGGGGACAGGCAATGTCATAATAGGTAAATGACGATGATATAATAAAAGTATGTAATCTTGATATCTCTATTGGATTGGATTTTGGGAAGGGCTTTTAGCAGAGAGAGAGAGAGAGAGGAGGGGAGATAGATAAAGAGCAAACATACTTTTTTGATTTTGATTATATCAATTGATAAAATTAAATTAAAATTGCCCACATGTGGGCGAGTGAATCGTGATGTAATACTTTTAATTTGGCACCTTTTGCAAACTTTCACAAGAAATAATAAGACAAGAAGACATGCTTAAAGTTTTTAAAAATAATTAAGACACAACATTATTTCTTTTTAAAGTGTATTTCGCTACCAACTTACGTACCAAGTAAATCGACGACGCGCTAAAAAATAATAATCGTAAAAAGAGTTTACTACGCATAACAATTAGCAATAAATCATATATTTAACCCATTCAAATCCCATTGTTATTTTCATAAATAATAATATTAAACCGAACGTGGGAACGTCGCTCCAAAAAGAACAATACAAAGTGCATTTATTACTGCTACTTTAGAAGAAGCCAAAAAAGCAACGTTGATTTATGGTGTTGATCCTAGCCTCATTTAAAAATGCTATTTTAGCAGTCAGTCGTAATACATAATTTAAACATGCCATTACATTTTCATACTGACCACAAAATACTTTTCGCAAATTATGATTTTGATGATCTTGATGGGAGCTGAAAGCATTTACAATTAAAGTACATGCAGGACATTTCCTTAACAACCTGTGTTCACCTCACACACTAACAATATTACTACATGCTCTCTCTCATGGCCATAAAAACTCAAATGGCAATAAAAAATTGTGTAAACAAGAAACGCATACTTCCTTCCTATGTTGTCCTTTGGCTTTATGAACTTTTTATTTAAAAAATGTTTAAAAAATATTTTAAAAATATTTAAAAAATATTTAAAAAATATATAAATGCCCAGTCACAACACAACAATAGTATATATGTTTAGATTATCTTTGCTTAAATGAATTGCTCACAAATGTTGGATATGCCTAAAATGCTACTAAATAATAATTAATTATCAGGAAATATAAGTGCAAGGGTCACCGTGCTAAAAATAGTATGTAATATATTTTATATTTATTTGGGAAAGTTCGCCCAAAGACCGAGATGATGAATACAACCTTGCTAAATTTGGCTCTAATGTTATTACATATTATTATATTATTTTTAAACGAACTGCGTGGGATTCGTCATAACTGTTCTTATCTCAAGTGTTATAACATGCAGTTTTAGTTATCTTCTGCTCTGCGTTCACCGTTTTACGACAATTTTTTTTATTTACTACCCTGTTGAAGGTCTATTCACACCGTTCATCTTATCTTGGCAAAAAAGATACGCAACCTACCAAGTCGGGTGATATAGGTAAGCAGTACCTACATTTTCGCACAACACTCCACACACTGATTGTGTTTTCAGCCAATAAAACAAGTGCAAACGCGTTATTTAAACTGCGTTTTGCTATCACCATCACCACGTTTTTTTCTCACGAATAGGTACACAGCAAAGCGCCAAGAATCTTTTCACGACATTTCATATCATCGTACCTTCTAAATAAAAAAAGAAGGTTGTATTTTTTACAAGCTATATATTACAACCTTGAAAAATCTTTTGCCCGCTTTGAATTACCAACCAAGAAGATTTTTATATAGATTATCTTGGCTAACTTGTGTGGGTAATAAAAAAAATGTTCAAGTTTGTTTCATTCAATCGTTTCGATGTAAGTTATTACTGTTGTTTATCTTATCCTGGTTTTCTTATGGAATAAATAGTGAGGACATGCGCATAGTAGTGTACCCTGTTTAAAGATTGTTTATTAGAAATGCGGATTTCAACGCAAACGTCGCATTTGATTTTATCTCAAATTATTTTTTATGTTTGTGTTGGTTAACAAATAATAATAATAACTCAACATGCAATTAAAAATTGCCACACGGACACCATATACATATATATAACACAACTATTAGCCATAATATTTGGTCAGGTAAAATATACTTGGATTTTTGCTCATCGAAATTGGAGAGTACAGAGCAGGGTGTGGTTTGCAGTGTGACCAAATTCATAAAACACCTTAAAAAGTCAGTGATCTATGTACCCATGCCCAACAAAACTATGTACTATAATTACCTATTATTAATATACCATAAGTAATATTGATGATCATCAGCGAACAATGTATTTATACCAAATTTATTATTATTATTATTTATTTGTGCCAACAAGTTTACTACTATTCACCTTGGCAACAGGGCTTTCTCAACAAATACTTTACCTAAACTGTTTTTAAACAACAACAGGCTAAAATAATTATATCTGTACTTTACTACATGTTCCCTCTAATTATTCTCAAAACACCGTTTTTTCTCTACACGTGTATGCAATTTATAATTTTATTCTGCATTGTAGCAAATCAACCGCTGCAAAATAAGGTATTTTTCTGTCTGAATTCCGTCGTCCATAAATAATTTGAAAAAAATGGGATTCATATACTTCCCAACCAACCCATTCCCACAATTCCTTCTTTAAAAAAAAACTTTAAAAAATGTACAACTATCAAAATATCAACGCTAACCAGTTTATTCTTTTGTGCTCATAGTATTGTCGCAAAAAAGTTCTTTGCAAAATATTCAAATCATTTCGCAAGCATCATCATTCCTCATCTCCTTTACCGCTGGCATTCTGACAAGAAGAGAAAGGCACACACACAAATATGCAAAAAGTTTTTTTGGCGGATTATTATGCAATTTGTATCAGACACTCACAGGTTATATACAACACAAAGAAGCTTTTTTTGACGCTGCAAGCAAGCACGAGTGAGTCTTCCTCCCTTCACTTATCCTTTAATCCTTGATGCTTCTTCTTATCAAAGAAGAAAAAAAAGAAGTCAAACTCACGATTCATCTTCACACACAGCTCGTGTTTTTTTTCTTGGTCGACGACCGTCGTCGTGTGGCGATTACTTGCACCTGTTTGATGATAATAATTCACCATCATCATCATGAGTATAACCTTTAGCTATCACATTATCATCGTCTTCGTCGTAGTAATCCCAAATGCAACTCCTTTCTCAATCTTTTCAATTGTCTTTTTTTTTTATTGTGGCATGCCATATGCCACATAAACAGTCAGCAACAGCATCCGATATTTATCTGTGCTCATCAGGTCACTCATTCATTCATTCACAAGTCTGGTCTGGTCTATGCAGCAATAATTTCTTTTGCTGGTGATGACGACAATGACGATGATAATGTGGCTAAACAAAGATTTTTGTAAAGACTACACAGTAGTGTGTTGCTTAAAGTACTTTTTGTGTGCTGCTGCCACATTCTTCTCTTTTCCTGCAATTTTTTTTTGTTTTTCGTTTGGTTCGTCCGAGTAAAAATTTATGATAATAAGTAACAGTACATTAGTACATGTGCTGCGTGCAATAATGCAATTTAGTGTGTTCCTTATTTTGGTAAGATAACCGGCTTATCATTATCATGTGTATGGGGTAGAGTAGAAGTCCAGGTGTACTTAATGACGCGAGATTAAGTTGACTCTTCTCTCTGAATCTTACTTCTTCATCATCATCATCACTACCCATTCACCGTATTAATTTGTCTAAGACTGAGAGTGGATTGGATAATAAATAATAATCGCTGTAAATGAATGAGTAAGCGCATGTCTGTGCGAACATGAACATGTTCTCAAACATTCCATTATTTTTAAAGCTAGCATCCATATAGCTAGTCTTGTAGTAGTATTATGCAAATGTGTAAAAGTTCAAGTTGGATTTGACGACGACGGTAAGGTGCTTGAAGAAGAAGAAGATAAATGACGAGAGAAAATGCAACAATGCTCAGTCAAGACTGCACCTTGTAATCTCCTGCTGCAAAATTACCGACCGTTTTTTTGTTTGTGATGATAAGTAAGCAGGTAAATATAAGCTGTACTTGTAAGAGATTTTCTTCTTCTCCTTTATTATAATGCTAATGTGTAAAGCACATCAAAAAATGCTGACAAGTATAAAGTTTTAAGTTTGAGAAACGGAAGCTGCCTTGCCACATGCAAGATTGAAAAGCTTCCTGTCCTGTCCTCTTACTCTTGTCTTAAAAAGTTTACACAACAACAATAATAACAACAATAATAATATCTTGATGATGTTGTTGGTTACAAAGGTTATCACTTTTAATTGAATTATTATTACTCAAGCTCATAATATTCATCAAGGTACAACCAGAGGTACAACTTATCATCTTCTTGCCCATTTGACAGTTATGATAAACAACAGAGTAGGTATAAAACGTCCGTGAACTCTTGTCAGATGAGATACGGTTTGTAAGAGAAAGGAATGCAATGCCGTTCACCTCTCCGCAGCAACAGCAGTGCATCCGCAAATTAACAGCATGTTTTTGGACGATGATAATAATAAGTAATCTAAAACTTGTAGTTCTCGATTATTATTATTACTACTACTACTAGTATTATGTTTTTGCTCCAACTTGAATTCAATAAAAAACGAATGAGTATGTATACTATGAAATAATTAATAGCACATTCTTTATAATCTGGCTGGATAAGAAGAATAATAGACAGAAAAATAAAACTAATTATTATTGCTGCCGTAAAAGAAAATATTGGGATTTTTATTAACTGTTATTATATCCGCCGCACATCATCGATGATATAATATTATCGGCAATCACGCAGCACCATCTCTCTCTTGCCGACTGATAATTCTACTTTTAATTTGTAGTCTGGTGAGACTGCAAACATGTTTGTGTTTCTTTTTCTTTTGTTTCCTCAAGGCTACTCATCATCATCATCAAGAAGAAAGGATCAACTTGTAAAAGTCAAAGTTTTTCGATTTTCAATGAAAACTGCTGGGACTATTAAGAAAGCACCTAAGTCTTTTCATTTTTTACCATCTATTAAATAATTTTCTTCTTTATTGAACGAGTATATAACTTGTCCATGAACCTGAAATTACTTCCTTTCCTCCACTTTTTCAAAAAATAGGACCCAAGCCGCATGTTCCATTCCGTGTAAATGGCTCATCCTCCTGAAATCACTCTCTGGCAACAACAAATAATAATGCCTGAAAATAAAAGTGGGACGCGTGACAATTGAAAAAATGAACGGATTATATCCAAATATATATTTTACAGCTTGAAGATATAAGTCTTTCTTCATCAGAGAATAATATTATCATTGCATTGATCATCACAATCACGACGATCATAATAGTGTACTTATTTTAAATAGACCATTTGATGGTTATTTTTTTTGCTTGTAAAAAAATCTCTGGAGATTTTATTGCCTAAGCCCAAACAATTCTTTTTTTTCTACTAGCAAAAAAACATAATCATGCAATCATGCTATAACATCTTGTGCGTCTATAGAGCACGAATACCTTGCGGCGAGAAAGAGAACTTTTGTATTGATGATAATGGGATTACCGGACTAGAGTACAGGGTACACAATGAAAACTTATTAGGAAATTAGGAAGAGGATTACCTAAATAGAAAAAAAAGCTCAGCCAGATTCATTCCATTCCATATGGTGGCCTATAATAATAACAACATTGCATGCACCACAGCACAGTCTATATAGCTAGTCTAATTTCCAATGCAATTGACAGGATGATGAAACTTGTGTAATCACAAAATTGGTTTTTTCCCTGTCTTTCTTTACCATATAGAGTAAATGATGTGTGTGATGTACGTAGGAAAAAAAATGTAATCTAATCTGTGAATGGAAATACATACACATATGCCTGCCTCGTGGTAAAAAAAAAGAAAATTGCCAGCATGCTGATCAAGATGACGACGGACATGTCAGCCTAGCGAGGTGGTATACTGTTTTATATTACATTATTTTTCAGACGTAGACGTGACGGGCTTTTTTTCCCCTTGCGACAAATAACGTGAATATTACATGGTCAGTGAAATTGTAGTATCTCTGGAGGAAGAAGAAGCGTAAGAATATATAGACTCGGAATGGAAAAAAAAGCAAGACATGAACCGAGGAAAACGCTTCCGGCAGTTTCACAGCCAGTCAGACAGAATAGAAGAAGAGAAAGAGGAGCAATGCACTATTCATAATAATGAATGTTGCTGATGCTGTCCATTTTACTTTCAATTTATCATCATCGGATATTGCCATATCACTAGGCGCTACCCTCCTCAGCCTCGTCACTATATTTTTTATATTAGTATTATTTTTCATATCGCATTCACGCCAGACAGCCAGCCAGCAGTACGGTAGTATTCTAAAAGACACTCTTGCCTTTATATTCAAACTTCTCCTTTGCATAATAATAAAAAATAATAATATTCCATCTAACACCACTACCACCACCACCACCATACCCAACCATACCGTCGACATTATTATTATTATCGTTGGATTTATGTAGATTTCATATACAGCTATAAAATAAATATATCGTCCTTTTTTTAGAAAATTGTGCAACATGTCTACTAGAAGCTAGCAGTTTAGTTTTCTGCTGAGTATTATTTTTGGCAATTTCTTTGATGTGCCCAAGTTCATGGAATTTATTAAGAAACATGAAGCTTTTATTCATCATCCCATAATAATAACGCAACGACAACAGAACAGCAGCAGTCTTCTCTTTCTTTTCATTCAAGTGTACAGGCAAGAGTAAACAGTCTTGTAGTTTTCCTTCCACTCCACACACTCTACAGTCTCGACACCACACCGCACTAGTCCACCATCACCAACAACTAAAATTAGAAGACCGTAAAAGATTTTTTATGGACATTTTAATGATGTACTTACGAGTCGTGTAAATGTCTCTGGAGAGATTGAAACTTGTTAACTTTTTCTTGCTTTTCCTACTCTAATAGCGTAGCAGTTAGTGAGAATGAGTCTAGGGGAAAATATATTAATGTGCCAAAGTCAATGTGGTGGTGGTGGTATGCTGTTTTGCTATTTCTCTTCCTCTTTGACTTTGTGCTTCACTTGCCTTCCTAAAGTAGTGAAATGGCTTGTGAGTGTGTGTTCGCTTAAAATGAAGACAAAGTGCTGTGCTGTGTTTTTTTTCGCAATGAGAACTACCAGCACAGCATCAAAAAACATGGTCGTTATAATGATTCCCACTCCTTTTTAAAAACTTTTCTTCCTCTTCTTTTGTTGCTTCACTAGTCTTGCTGGAAATATAGTTTGACGACAACAAAAAGGAAAAAGAAACCAACTGAAAAGCATTTTTTTTAAATCAGGGACATGGCGTACAAAACTGTTTGTTGGTCTTGTAGAAGAAAAAAAGAATAATATTGCATTTTGACACATATTTTTTATTATTAGAATTATTTTTTTATCTTCTCAAAACTTTAGCTGTCTTACAAATAGGGAGCCTCAAAGAAGATTCTCTTGACTTTTCTTACATAATTTATCATACACCAAATTTTACGACTTTTTCTCGTGTTCCATTCCATTCCAATACACACCACACACATATGGGAGAAGAAACCTCTGCTTTTCAAGCTATTTTTCTTCTTTGCATTTTATGAATGTGGTAAGAAAATATATTATTTTTTCTTCCAGCAGCACACCAAACCAGTAGTAGTAGCTACAAAGTGGTGGTTTTGCAATAGGTATTTTAATAATACAGGAAGAATGAAAAAAAAAGAAATCTTACAAAAGACGCAAAGTAAAGAATAAGAAAATGAAATTGAGAATGCATACAACTCGTCGTAAAGGTAAAAAATGCAGGCAAGCTCATGCAAGTTAAATATTTTTTGCACTCTTTTTATGTTCACAACTGTTCGTCGTGAGTGAATATATATTTTTTTTTCAATTATGCTGAATGTCTGTTCAATCTGCTGCGGTTAGTGATTCCTCTGAAAATGATGATGGTATAGAGACTATAGATGAATAATAAAATACATAATATATTTGTGAATGTACGCTAGTGAACAGCAATGATGAACACAGAGGATATCCTATAAAAAGCGTTTTTGTCTTACATACCCCCAGTGGGATATCATCTTTCATAAAGCAATAATATGTTAATCCATGTACAAGTCTCTAATTTTAAACCATAAACCTCCACATGAAACTCTATTTTTCTATTTGCTCTTCTCCTCCCTCAAGTTGACATTTGGAATATCTACAACTTGTTGTGATTGAAAGCGCATTCCTTCCCATTTTATTTTCACGCTTTAATGTGTATATTTTTAATACGCTGCTGTGCTTCTAGCAAGAAGAAAGGCAGGTAAGCATGCAAGCATGAAAAAAGTTTATTTTTTTTACAATTTCAACTCCTGTTCCTGCATTTAATTTAAATATGTCGACAACAATCAAATCAACAATGCCAGCATATACTAACAAGCCAGTGAGATGCTTCCTTTTTTCTTCTCTCTGGACACCGGTGGTGGTAGGCAATAATAATAACAAAAGTTGGTTGGATGATAAAACTTGTGGCTTTTACTGTATTTATTTAGGCATCTCCGATCTTCAGAGAAGAATGCATTTCAAACTCAATGATATTATTGAAGAAGCGACTAAACGCTATTAAAACCAGTTGCTGTTGAAGAAATTTGTTGAGACTTTGAGAGTACAATGGACTTGCTATAAGAGAAGAAGAACAAGTATACAGAGTAGTGGAAACAAGAGAAGCAGACGATATAAAGGAAAAGAATATTTTGTTTGAAGTTTGTCTGTCAAGACAATTGAAAAGTTGAGAGAGAAGAAGACGAGGAAGGTAATGGGATTTTAAAAAGGTTTTTTCTCCTCTGTCTACTGGTGGTGATGTAATAATAAGCATACAAGAAGAAGAAGACGACGAGGAACATGCCGAGATTTAAGAAGAAGCTTTTTATTCCTTCTCGATGATTTTTTTATACGAGACCGGTACATGAAGAAGAAAAAGAAAGACGAAGTTGAGGGCTGAATATAAAACCAGAGAAGAAGAATGTACGTGAGTGAGCGGATCAAAAAATAAAATATGTTGAATAGCCTGGGAAAACGGTATTTAAAATGCAGGCAGAATACAAGCCAGACATTATTAGCTAATGTTGCTGCTGCTGCTGCTAAGCTGTAGCTGATGATAAGTAGTAGTAGCAGTCAGTGCACTGCAGCTCTTTCATTCATTCATCTTTTTTCGATGTTGTGGACTATTGTTCTAAAATGCAATGCAGGTTGAAGAAGAATGCATCATCATGACAATCATGAATGGACAACAACAATCAGTAACAGACGATGTAGTAGAAGAGACGAATTGAAATGATTAGGTATTCTTTTGATTTGTTGTTAGTTGTTGTTCCTTTTGAGGACAACAACAATCAGTAACAGACGATGTAGTAGAAGAGACGAATTGAAATGATTAGGTATTCTTTTGATTTGTTGTTGTTCCTTTTGGTATTTATTTGGTTTGGTTTGATATCCATTACATGGCTGTCTCATCTCAACTGCACTCTGTACGTACAGTTTACTTTGTGATAGCATCAGACATTCTTGATCTGATGAACAAATAGGTTTTCTAAAATGCAATCGTGTAATCGCATAAACTTTTTAAAATTATGCGTTCGTCGATTGTTTAAAAATGCACCCGACCCGACATTAAATATTTTTTCCCACATTTCCTTTGCATCCGCTTGCAAATGTTGACTTTTATTTATCAGTTAGTGGAACACCAGGTCACCAAACATTATTAAATTGCTATTATTATCATCCATCAGCACCAACCAACATTAAATAGAAGTAGAGGAGGAAAAACAGGAAAATGTTTGATTTTTCACATAATATAGCTAATACCTATAACAAGCCATTCGAAAGAACAGGTTTCTACTCTGTTATGTTTTTATACCAATAATAGCGTTCATCAGAGATTACCTATACATGAAGTAGTAGTGGGTAATTTTCTTGACTATTATTGTTGCGGTTGCGGTGTTGGGATGTCATTGTT
>JAHZMT010002274.1:0-10929 GCA_027743785.1 Sinhomidia bicolor
GTATATAGCACTTCTGGTTCACACAGAATAATACACAGCTTGACTTGTTCACGTGTATTATCATCAATAGCTCATATAATAATAAAATAATAATAATCAGTTAAGGTTTTGGCTGTTGAATATATTTTGGCGTGAGTTGCCTGCACAAAAAACACTGCAATACACACACACTAACGACGACGATGACGACGAGCAGCAGCAGCAGCTCTTTTGCTCTTCTTTCCTTTTGGATCCAAGTCCTGAACTCGACTGCTGTGTGTTGGGTTGGAGTTTGGATGAAATCTTTGGCTGGTTTGCTTGGTTCCTCTATACAATAATGCTTGCCTGTTCTGTGATCTTGGTCTCAGCATCCAAAACATGCACACAGAAAGGATAAACAATCAAAAAATCCTGTGTTCTCTTCTCTGTTGTATGCATTTAGGCAAAAATCTTATTTTGGGCAGCAGCAGAAAAGCAATGCTGACATGTCTAGGTAATTCTCTCTGTTTTGAGTTTTAATGAGCAGACAGGATCACTTCACTTGTAGCAAATCTTCTGAGAACAAATACTGCAACAATGAGTTTTATTATGGCCTGCCTGGTACGTCAGTGCGTGCTTACAAGAGAACACTGTAAAGAAATAATAATAAGATAGGATTTTGCATTAAGTGAATTAGCAGTAGTGTCCGTCATGCAACAACAGTTTGTAGGTATTGCAATAGTAATAATAATAATAATAATAATAATAATATGCACACCAAGAACGAATTATTGTTATTATCGCAGTGTGCAACGAATTCACTAGGAAAAAAATATTCTACATCGATGATAAATTTTAATAATAATTTTGTTTGCTTTGATAGTAGTGAATGAAAATTATTGCACTACTGACTGCTATTATAATAATAACGATATTTCGAGGTTACACTGCTGGCGTGGCATGATCTGTTACAGTATTAACTAGCATTGCAACTAATGCAAACAAATGTACAGAGATACTTAAGCTTGAGCAAAAGGCAAAGATCCCAGGTCCCTTTTTAATAGTAATAATTGCAATAATAATAATAATATTGCCGTTGTTGGAAGGTTCTTGGTGCACTTGAATTTTTTTAACCAGTTGAAACAGTACGTATATATGTATGTATATATATTTACCTATAAATATATTTTTTTACTGTGCGCTGGGTTGACTGGGACGTTTGCCGTAACCAATATTATAGGATGATGGGATGAGTGAACTTTGTTCACTTTTCAGCAGCAACACTGTTCGCTTCACTGCTAGCAATAACGCTGAGATGGAGATGATGATGATGATGACTAAAAAATTTATGAATAAAAAAATTCAGATTAGCTTATGAATCTTAATTAGCAAGCAGTTTAATGTTAACTTAACAATTCAACAGACATTGAATGTTCAGTTACTTATTGGACAACATGCTCATACATGTTTATGGGTACAAGTTGATTGTTTTGATTGAGTTGTTGTCTTGAGTGTGTATAATACCTAATCAAATCTAAAGCGTGAAAGGTGTGAAACAAACTTTTTGTAAGTTGACTGACTGAGTGAGTCAGTAGTAACGGCAAAACAGAACAGTTGTTAAATGTAAATGATGGTTTGTGCGATAGTAGTTGGTGATGATGATGATCATGTATGTGCGTGGTCGCAATTGCAAGTGCAACTGTGCACCATCATCATCATCATCATGAGTAACCAATAATTCAGCTTTTAGTGGTCTACACTTGTAAACAGCAATAATAATGACGTGGCTAAATGAGGATGATTATGGAGGATCATTTTTTATTAATTTTACGTGTAAAACTCCAAACACAAAAGCAAACACAAGAGAATGTAGGTAGAAGAAGAAAAAAATTTACTAAAAGGTAAATTGTTGTCCACCGTCGTCAGCCACCTAAATTAAATTGCTAGTTTGCAACTCGAAATTGTAGTTTGGAGCACACACTAAACTGACAACTTTTTAAAATAAAAAGTTTCATGACCGTCATTAACTTGTTGATCACTCTGGGGGTGTCGAAACATTTGATGGCGGTAATTATTGCGAAGGCTTCAGCAAAGCTTTTATTTAAAAAAAATTATACAATAGTATTGCATTGTGAAAATTTTTTTTAGAAAAAAATAATAATGATTGTCCAACTCATTTTAATTTTCTTGTCAGGCATGTCAATCAAT
Source organism: Sinhomidia bicolor (assembly GCA_027743785.1). Lineage (NCBI taxonomy): Eukaryota > Metazoa > Arthropoda > Collembola > Entomobryomorpha > Entomobryidae > Sinhomidia > Sinhomidia bicolor. The sequence continues at coordinate 2,167 of JAHZMT010002274.1, forward strand.
TTAAGAGTTAGCAGCAGCAGCAGCAGCAAACAGCGCCTGTTTTTTACCATTTATTTTATTGTCACCGAAATAGGAAGTGAAGTAAAAATTTGAGTGATTGTTCACGAATGTTTTACTACCTATTTTATACACACCACAGCAGCAGCGCCATACTTACATTTGAGGTGTGTGCGTGCAGTAACAATGCAATGAAATCTTTCGCATTTACTTTACTGCAACGTCTTATTGCACTTTTAAGAGATGTACTCTGACCTTCTCTATCCAATCAAGGTATTGTCTTTACTTTATATAGCCATTATTTTCGCCTTTCATAGAGATTCTTAAAATTGCGTATTGGCTGCTGCTGCTGCTGTAGCTTATAAAGAACGTCGTCATCTTTGTTTTTCTTCTTCTTGCTTCTGGCACTTGACTCGACATTCTCCTTTCGTGACAAGTTTGCTATTGGTATTGACTTTTTGGTTCCTTTGGGTGAAGAAAATGTCAAAAGCCGAATACACAATGCCTGACATGCAACGTGCATGCATAATAATTTTCTTATGTCTGTGCACAGTTTTTTTTCTATTCTTCTCGTCATTATCAGTAATACACTTGCTTATAATAAAAGCTCAAGGCTTCCACCACCATACCACCATCAGCAGCAACAGCAGCTACTGCAAGATCATCATGATCCAAAAATGAGAGGCGCCACGCTAGCAGTATAGTAGTAGAAACACGCCCAAGCTTGTTCCTTCGTCGTTGCTCTTGTATTATTAACTATTTTTTTTGCAGTCAGTCGCAATGAATGCAGTTTATAAAAGCTAAGTTATTTGCCATTTTGCCAATTAAATTTCTATCATGTCATATCCGCATTATATTATGCATTTTCTACATGCAAATGCATTGGAAAGGTGGAGACTCAATCATATATATTAATTTTCTTTACAAAAAACAAGTAGACCATCAAGTTGAGTTGGATAGAGAGAGAGAGAATGCCTTTGCAAAAAAACTGCTCATCATGGATCACACGACAAAGGAGCACCATATCGCTAGTCTCGTTCATTGCACCACTAATTCAATTTACTGTTTGTCAAGTTATATTTTTTTTCAGGAATAAATAAAGGGTAACCGAACTCTGCACCGCCAACCACATCTCACTAGGTATGTATGTATATTTTGTGAGGAGCATTGTCTTTCTAAAAATCGACATGTTCATGTAGGTAGCAAAAATATGACATCAACCTCACTACTATACTATATTATAGTTTAGTCAAAATGTCCTGACATGGACATTTTTTGGACATGACAGGTTTGATTACTAAAGGCGATAGACAAAATTTACCTATTTCATAAAAAATGCTGTACGTGACCGGCAAACTAATTATGGAAGTAGTTTTGCATTCCTGCTGCTGCTGCTGTGATGATAACATTTTAGAACATAAAGGTCCTCCTAAACAATGTAATTTATTGGTGGCTAATATTTTTCAGTCAATATTAATCTCCATTAGATCAAAATACCTCTAATTAATTACTACCCTTTGAGTTGTACACATACAGGCAATAGGTAGTATTACTCACTAGAACGTTGCTCAGAAGGTAAGGTGGTGGGCTGACTAATTTCTAATTATATTTTTCGTTCATTGTTCTAATGTGCGTAATTCGTTAGACAAGTTCTCTAGTCCCAGTGCACATTCACATATTAAAAAAACTTTCTTGTGGTTACTCATTTCATTGTTAATATCCATATCCTGCATTTTCATTATCATCATTACCATCATCATTATTATCAACATCATCATTCCGTCTTCCTTTGCTTTGTTCTAATGAATATTTCTTTATGCCGTGAATATGCAGTAGTATGAACAGCATTAGAGATTTCTTTTAAGTAGGTATCCATATATTCTTCCCTAAACTGCTTGCAAAACCATCAAAATTTTAGTCTTGTGTGTTTTAATTATCGTGTTCATCTGATTAGTTGGCGGATGATCATCATGGGGCTACCACCAAGTTACAATTTATCAAGTTGCTCATATTCTGAACTTGAGCCTGAATAAGTATATATCGTGTCTAAATACATACGCTTTTATTTAAAAAATGTGTACAAATAGCACATCTATATGAACACTTTGTAAAGTATCTTTGCTGAATTCCATTACTCTGTTTTTTTTAAATTAATTTTGGGCTTATTCCTGCCACTTATATTTGATCTTTTCTGATTACAAAGAGATGACTAAATTAAAGTTGTCTTGAATGAGTAGTGCAGCTTACATGAGCTTACTATTTATCTGTTAGTAGCACAGCCAGCACTCATATAGTATTATGTGCTTATCATCGTAATCACATAATCGTCGTGGAATGAGTTACTATCAACTTGCTGACCTATGTACACGAATCTATACTACCACTGCAACCTGCCCATGATCCAATCACATTTTTTTTATATTTTCTAGCTGGCAAGTTTTTCCCCAGGTTTACTCCTTTCTTGCAACTTGACATTTGGCAATTTATTTCGTTTTGCTCCTGGTGCAACATGGTTATTGGCAAAAACGCAGCAAGTCTCTTACTTTATGTTTTGCATTTAAAAGAGAATAAAAATCTAGAGTTGAGGCTAAATTCCCATAATTTCTTAACAAGGTAAATGTTCAAAAGGTTAGAAAAAATTCCATCTACAATAAAGAAGCCTGCCTAACTATTGTTATGACTTTATGACTAGTAATGTAGGTACAGACTTTGTTAAAAAATAATGTTATACGAATAATACTCCAACATTATACGAGTAGTATATTGCATTGTTAGTTACCGCATTCACCTCACTGTATTTTGGTCGGCATTATATGTACAATATGTAATGTAGTACCTTTGTAATTATTATGATGGAAAAACTGCATAAAAATAATGTGCTTAACCAAAATATAATGCTATGCATTTGACTGGGGTGACTATCTTGTGGTTTTGTGTGTTCAATGATCACTGCTGCCCCTTATTGTTATCATCATCTTTATCACCATCATCATCATCATTTTTGCTATCCGAGTGCAGAGAGCTGGTGGTAAACATTTTCCACAGAGAATGAAGTGAACGCCCAAAAAAATTGCCGTTAAAAATGATTTCCTTAATAATGTGTGCACAGTTGTGTCTACATGCACAATAAAAGTACAGTTAGTCGTAAGTACCACAGTTAGCTGGTACTAATACTCATTTAAGAAATTGTATGGTGGGGGTACAATATGTTATGGAAATGGGTGTCTGTCGTTACTTTTCAAGCTATTATTGGTAGTAAGATTATTAGTAATTTGTACGTATCATTTAATATTTATTATGATAAGCACTTATATATAAAATAGAAAAAAACTCCCCTTACCTTTATTATTATTTACGTTTGATTTGTTCCCCAGTACCTAGGAACCTTATTATGGGGAAGGCGTATATAATGATAAAACTCCTTTGGTGGTACACTTTGCACACAGTAATAAAATAAACAGTTGTTAAAATTAATATTGATGGCCAATCTTTGGATTTTCTGAGAAGGTATTATTTAGCATTCTTTTATTGATCATTGCTGAACAATAAATTACAAGAAATTAGTATCAAGAAGGAGTTGGCGTCTCTGGCGCTGCTGCTTGTTGATGGCAGAGTTTTATAAAGAATGCGCACTACTGATCCATTATCTCTAAATTCCTTCTGTCATTCACCATTAGTTTTAGCCACGCATGGACGTGCACTGCCACAGATTGCTTGTTTTGTCCGGAAATGAGTTGGAAACTTCGTAGTTGATTTGGTACGCACAATTTTGGAACACGGTTCACATTGAGGTTGACCAAAAAGTTGTAAAAGCTCACTCACTCACATTCATTAAATATTATTATGAGTCATCAAACGACTGTTTGTTCACTCATGCACGAATTTATTTTAGATAACCGATTTGCATATACGCAGCAATTATTATTACGTGCCGACTTTGACTATTATATTTTCTTAAAGGATGTCGGATTTCCGGACAAAAACTACGGTTTTTATCTTTTGTATAATTTACAATTTCTGATGTTGATGATCCTCTTACACATGTAATAAATGAGCTTTTGTGTTTGTGAACTACACTGCGCAGATGCCTATGTATGTTGGTGTGTATGTAGTCGGCAGCGGCAGTCCTTATCTTTATCAGTGGGCGTAAGGTATAGAACATGGGCAGGTAGTAATGAAGAACGAGGGTGGTGATTGTGTGTGCTGTTAAGCTGAAGTTATAGGTGTTTCCGTATTGATTAAACTATTTCAATAAAAATTGAACACAGTTTTACGAGCGACTGACAGAGTTGCTGGTATATTTGATTGATTTTGTACGAAATCAGATTCTCCCATTCATCCTGTAACTTCCAAATGATGACACTAAATGAAAGAAAGTTGTTTTGGTCGGTTTGTCACGGGCGGTGTGTTGAATCTTATTTGCAGTGGAAACTGGTAAATAATTACAGAACATTGGTCCGCATCTTCAACGGGTCTAGAGAAATGGGAAAATACAAAATGCTAATAAAAGTTAATATTTAACTACCTTGTTACAAAGTAAGGATGTCTTAATTGGATTTCAATTCATTTCGTTTTTTTGCATTGGCACTTGTAAAGATATACAACAACAAAATAGTTAGTTTCAGTTTACTCTTGGAACGGAAGTTAAGGCTGAAATAGGAGTTTGCAGCCAAACATTAAGTAAGAAAAGAAGTATGCAATAATGTGAGTGCGCGGACAGGCAACTTCCTGTCTTTGATTTTTGTACATTTTTTTCATCTAATTTTTAATGTTTGGTTTTGAAAATAGTTTACACAATATAGCAAACAAACAGTTACACCAAAAGTAAGTCCTCCATTAATATTGGGGTCGTCGTTGCAAAATGTGATGATAATCAGATCGTGTCACACGAGAGCTTGTCACTTTAATCTGAAAACTACAGCTTAGCATAGCATGCTTAACTAGTAGCTCAAACATTAATACTGTTGTCCACGCCTCTTTGCTTATCAAAATTTCAGCTCACATTTAGGTACCAATGAAGTTATCAGTTAAGTTCTGAACTGTTTATCCACATTCCAAACTCCACATCCGTCAACAACACTAAACTCTAAAAATAAAAGTGTGAGTGTGCTGAGCTCTTTAAAAAAAATCTAATGTCATACATGTTCACAGTCAATGACACAATGACTTTCATTATAGGTACCTTCATTTTATTTCAATTAATGACTAATTGACTAAAAAAGAAGTCGACTTTTAATCCCCAATATCCTTTTTTCTTATCTGTTTATACCTAATTTAGCAGGATTTACGTTTGTTTTATAATTTTTACTGAAATGAATAAAGTAGGTACGAATAGCAAACAGTGACTACCTTGTATTTGTGTTGACGATGATGATGACGTTTTCCACAATTGTGGGAAGCTGGCGAGTCTATTCACAGCAACATGTTTTATTATGATTCATTTAAAACTGGTAGTTATTACAATATTAATAATAACCACACTACTCCATGCTAGCATACTATTAAAAAACCTATATATAATAATAATATGTGTGTATTTTTTTATTATTTTTTTTTCAAAGAATCAAAAATTCCTCTGTAAGTAGAGTAGACAGGCACGACTACGACAACTTAAGACTACGCCTGGTGTACGAGTACAAGCAAAGTATATCATCGGCTTATGGCAAACAACATCAAAACTATTTTCTATCCGTCCGTATTCTATGCTATGATGGCATATTATCTTCTGTTTTTTTACAATTGTCTGTGTGTCAAGACAAGAGACTTGGTGCTGTGATGCTTGCTGTTCCCGATGAAGGTTTGCGTGTTACAAAAAAAAGTTGGGTAACTCAACACATACTTGAGTTGTACTGTATAAAATGTAAAAAAAAACTTGAAGAGGATTATTTATTGCAATAATAGTATGTATACATATACCTATGTATATATGGTGGTGGTGTGGTGCACTATTAAATCGGAATCAAAAATGCAATCCTACAACAACACAGTAGTAGTAATAATGCTGAGCGAATCTACATATAAGAAAAAGTATATTTTATGTCTTGAGTGTGTAACATCGTGTTGTTGTTGATAAAATGAAAACCACTGTGGATAGGATGAGTTCAATACTTACACACTATACATAAAAACCATCATCATCATAAACATACAGTCTCCCTGTTTGTCTGTCTATGCATAATAATATTTGGAATATCGAAAGATTGTAACATGAATAATATGGTGTGTGGGGATTATAAGTGTGCATTCGGTCTCTGTACTTGCATGCACACGGTACATAAACCAGAGTAGATGTAAATCATATGAAAAGCGCAGATACAGACGAGAGCCAAACCGGATCAACATTTTGAACTGCAACAATCAAGTAGAAAAAAGCCTTTTACCCCTTTTAAATGTTACGTTTTGCTTTAATAGAAAAATGTTTGTCTGTACAGATTCATATGATCTCATACTTTAGCAGCAGCAGCAAGAATAATAACAAGCAGTACTTTAAAGAGTAACATTAGCGAGCGCAAAGCGATGATATGATGATGATGATAATAATGCCCAAGACGCTTTTTTCGAATTGACTAAAGAAGTAACAAGTAAGTAAGCAAAGTTGAGCATGTCGCCGTTGCGTTGTGTGTAGTTATTCTTATTTGTCTACTCACACAAGTATTTAAAAGACAACATGTACATTCCTTCTTTATGTCAAAAGGATTTGTTATATTCTGCTTAAAGTTGTAGAGGGTGAGCATTATTTTTCCTGAACAGAAAATAATAATAGGCAGCACTATTATTATTATTACAGTTTTAGTGTGGTATGTTGTTTGGTCTTTTACACTTGTAGTAGGTTGCTGCTCTGTGGCTGGCTAGTAATATGTTCTATGATAAATTGCACAGCGAGCAGCAGCAGCAAGAAACACAAGGGAAAAAGGGTAGATTACTTTACTTCTTCTTCTTAGAAGTCTTATCTTTTTCGATGATAGTCTGTGTGGTGTTGCGTTGGTCTCTGTAGAAGTGAACCCTAGATTGTGTAGGCAAATATATGATAATAAGAATGTATGATAAAAAATAATGGAATGCATGCAGTTTCGAGGAGAGTTTATGGGACTTTTACACCACCACACCGTACCGCATACGATTTACGCATCCTTTAATATTTACGAGACGCCAAAAACCTCGAGCATACACGAACCAAGCCAGGTGTGTATGCTTTAATGTGTTTCCTGTGTTTATTTGTACTATTTTGCTAGTTTGTTGGGTTTTCTTTTCTTGTTTTTGCCTTTTTATTTTATAGCGTAAAAATGAAGTAGATGAGAACATTGTCAAATACAATTTCAATGTAGGCATTTGTTTAAGCATTATATCGCTGCTTGCTGTATACGCGTGTTTGGCTACTATTAAGAATTATCATTCTTTTTCCGAAACTAACATTTATTTGTGTGAACTTCTGAAAACAAATGGGCTCTTTATATGCAAAACTCTGCTATCTACATGCAATGCGTATGGCAAAAGTATGAGAGCTTCAAAGGTTTCGGTTGTTTCAAGGAAAGAGTTAGACAGCTTACATGAAACTTTAATCAATCTACGAAAAATACGAGTAGCAGATTTGGAGTGTTTTATTACTTTCCATTTCTGGCTATACACATGTAACTCTACTTAACATTGCTCCAACAGGCTCTTTTGATATTTGCAGAAAAGTTACACTCTTTTCAAATAACTGATATTACAGTTTAGTAGTCCAAGAGTTCTATCAATTCGATGAAATGACTTTTATGAGAAAGGTAACAAATATATATGAGGAAATATGCCTAAATCAGTATGCATGACATATACGACGTGTAAGACATTTACATGTGTATGTATTTCCCATTCCAATCCGATCGATTGGTTTGACCAAGATCATCTAAAATTGGTTTTTATTTGCAATGCTTTCACTTTCCGAACAAGGAAGATATAATGCGCAGTCCTTTGCTTTTCTCTAAAATGGCATTTAAAAAAATATCAAACATACTGGTTTCTTTCTTTTTTTTTACAACATTGTAACTTTTTATTGTGTTCGTGTATGTAAAAAAAATATATCTACAAAAGCACGTTTTCTCCTCCTACGAATGTTCCATGGGTTTATATTGTGAGTCATCATGAGCAAGAATAGGCAGCACTGGCAGCAGTGCAGTGTTGTTAAAAAAGAAAAATATGCCGGTTTATGTTCCTCCGCCGACACAAGGCAAAGTTACTTGTAAGTGGGTACACCCACCGGCGCCACCCTTGGTTTTTGTATGTTTCCGTGTGTGTACAAAGGAAAGTTTTTACGGTTTTCATTGTTTCAGAGAGAAGCTTTCTTTTTTGTAACACGCATGCAAACTGCAAACTCTGCTGCACTTGACGTAATGATATGGTGTGCTCGGTTGCGCATTTTTCTATCGATCTAGTCTGCCGCTGTTCTTTTTTACGCGGAGAAAGTAATTACCTTGGTTCAGTTTGGCCAGTTGACTAAGCAAAGCAAACACAAGGAAGGAATGACAGGCAGATATTTTGATGACCTCATCAATGCTACAATAATAAATAATAAAAGTAACTCGGCTCCAGGGATTTTCATATTCTGCATTTCAAAAGTATTTATTTTCAGCATTATTAATATTTTCTGTTTTTTCGACTTAGGCACTTTCATTTACAATGGTTTTGGTTTGGTTCTCAGCGCTAAGAGCTCTTCTTTTCACATTTGGTTATATGTATGTATATATCAATAACAAGATATATTGTTGTATATCTACAGAAATAGGACAT